>MNCI01007438.1:0-48704 GCA_015680685.1 Gnetum montanum
TGGACTGGTCAGCCAACTCTAGTTGAATGTTGTTCTTCTTGATTTGGGGTAGGTTCCAGGCTTGATACATTTCTCATGAAATTAAGTTGACTCCAGAACTTGAGTCAAGAAGAGCCTTATGTGGTTCATTCCTGGTGACTTGTAAATAGATTAAGGGGCTCTCAAGATTAGAGAGTTTCCTGGGAAGGTGACCTACCTTGATCTAGTCAGTTACGGTATGTGTTAACATAACCGTATGCGTACAGCTCTATCGTTAGACTGAAGGGTGCCCCGAAGTCTTGGATGGTGGAGGAGTGTACATAGACTCAAACGCTTGTTATTATGAGAGCTTATCTAGGCTTTTGGTTCTAAAGAAAGGTCTTCTCTTTTTACGGTTGTCAAAACTAGCAACGGGTTGAATGTTGACAGCTCTTGCAGCGTTACGTTGCTATGGTTGAGTGGGGAGTTCCCCTTGCATTGTTGGAGCAGGAGGTATGGGAACTACAGGTGGAAGAGGTGCAAATGGAGTTGTAGGATGGTAGGTATGTGGGGTGCCTCCTGGAGGAGAAGGAGTCCTCCTAAAGTACTCTTGAACTTGGTAGTGACGTTGGGGAGTTGTGTGACCCATAGAGTCACTTGGAGAAATCGGCTGCTGCACATAATATCCATATGGGTCTGGTTTCCGATAAGGGTACTGTTGTTTCGGCGGTGGCATCCCCCATGATTGTGGGTATTGCCAATGCTGATGTTGTCTGATGGATTGTGATGGAGTTCCACTTCGATAGTACATCAACGGTTGGTGGAACTGCCTTGGGTTACCTTGGGGATAAGGTAACATTCGGGGTGTTTACCGTTGGTTTAGTCTCAGGTTGAGTGCATACACCCCAGACTCCTATAGATGTGAGATGATTAGACAAAATCCCTTAGGATGGTCATATTGGTAGATCTCACATCCACTGTCATCTTCTGTGTCTGAATCCACAACCTCATCGAAGATAGTAATTTTCCCCTTACCCTTGTTATGTGCAGGGCCTGAATCTCGCCTCTTTTTCTTATTTTTATCACTACTTCATTCCTCCTTAGACTCCTCTACAATTTTCAAGATAGTTTCAAGTCTAGAATCTAAGGAATCCCACAATTGATCCACCTTAGCTGATACTTTGGTTGTTAGTTTTTGGATTGGCAATGTTTTTCTGTTCACTAACTCTTCGAGTGGTGACTCATCCTCCTCATCACAAAATTTCACTTCCTTTTTCCAAAGGGAAGGATCGTGGTTGTATTCTTCCGCATTCTCTCTTTTTTGTAGCTCACCTTCTTCTTTGGCTACTTACTCCAACAAGCGATGTATTTCATGGGCTCTATGTTTTGATAGTCTCCCTTAGGCATAAGTCCCAAGGGTTCCCCTAATATCATGTTTAAGCCCATCTACGATGTGACGGAGTTGATCCTGCTGTGCATAACCATGGCCTGGGCAACAATGTAATAATGCATAGTAGTGGCCCATTGCAACATCTAAGGGTTCATAAGTACCTTGCTTCCATCCTTGGATTTGCTTACGCAAATTTGACACTCCGAAGTAAGTTTGATATTTATCGTTGAAGAGTTCTAACATCGTACTCCACCTCCTAATGGTTTCTAGATCTAAGGACCGGTACCAACTCTCTGCTTCCTTAATGAGTGTCCTGGGAAACAACTTCAATTTTTGCTACTTGTTTTCTATGTTCTGCAAGGCGTAGGCATTGTGGAATGCTTGTAAATTATGTTGCGGATCTGCCTTGTATCCCCCTTCAAAGCATGGGATATTGTTCATGTCTAAACACTTGATTAGACTGTCCTTTTGATGCCTTGTTGGAATTCTTACTGCCTCTTTTATATCAAGAATACTTCAGGTTGCAAGTAGGGGCTCATCATAATCATCTCTTTCATGACATCTGTGATGTCTACGTTGTTCCCTACTTTCCCTTCATTCATGGCCTTGTCCTCTCTCTCGACTTTCTCATCGAGGTCTCTCATTTTGCCTACCTCTATCCTCATCGTTATGCTCATGATGGCTATGCCTAGATGTGGAAGGAGAGGGTGAGTGATGTGATGAAGGGGAAGAGGAAGGAGAACCATCGCCATGATGATACTTCTTTCCTTCTCTTCGGTTGTTACTGCCCCAATCATGATGACGATCTAAGTGCCCGTCCTTATCATGAGTTGTTGTTCCCTTAGTAAACAGTTGGTGTTCACGGGGATCAGAACCAGTGTTATGTACTGTGAAGCGTAGGTTATGATACCCTACCTCCTCACCATTGTTAGGAGGGGGAACATCATTTGATAGAGAACCCGTTATAATGCGTTCATCATCTCCTATTTCACTAAGGGCATGTGGGACCCCTTTGCCCTTCAATAGTATATGATGGCTCTCCTGCCGTGAGTCCCTGATACATTGTGTAGTTGTGGGATGATAATCCCTTGTATCAAAATCTGCCGCAATGTATTCAGCGTATAATTTTGTCATGTCGATTTGTGCCAAAGCACGGAGGAGCATGTTTGGGACTGATCGATATAGGGGGAACACGATGTTACCTTGCAAATCTCTTCATCACAGCTGTTCGTCTTGATGGAGGATAAAGGTAAAGTCTGGTATGTACTCATCGGGATGAGTATATACCACTCGGTATTGTTGAGGAACCGACGAATTTCGGTTATGTGTTTTTGACTACCGACTGTTTCTTGTATTATCCCTAGGCGGTGAATTGCTTTTGTTAGAAGAAGACATTGTTATTTATCGGTGTGTTAATTAACCATTTATAATTTTCTTTTAATTAACCCTAAGGTTCATTTAGGCTCCCAACGATGTGAATGATATCCTATGTTCTACTTGGTGCACAAACACTTAGTCCCCGGCAACGGCGCTAATGATGAGTGGCAAGATACCCCTACACTCAACCATATGAATACAAGCATAGCACACATGATCTAGTTGAACTCCATAAACTAAGTGCCTACACGTCTCATGGAACACTTAGGGTTAATCATTCGTTGTCTTCCCAGACTTATAGTTGTCACGATGTATGGTTAAGTAAGTCCGAGGTATATGATTTTTATGTCTTTTTATGTTTTTGTCTCCTATGCTATTAAGTTGAAGGGTAGAGAGACTAATTACTAACTCTAACTAATGAGCTAAGTCTAATTTAACCTAGTGTCAGCATCCATTCCCACTTACCGTTCACACCCTGAACCGATGCAACCTTAGTTATCAAACGCTAATCGTTGCTAGGATCACCAAGCGTAACGCACGTGCTCGAAGTGATTGTACTGAGGCACTTAACTAGGAGAGAAGGGTTGAGAAAGATTTAATAACTAATAAAGCATGTAAATAACGAATAATAAATAACAATGAATAAAATCCTAATTAGCCTATTCCATGCACTGCAAGCTTTATCCAAGAAGCTCGTCTTTATTGTTGTACACAAACTTGTGTTTAGGTACAATGTCTACTCGAATAAAGATCCATTCACTCTGGACTTCCTACTGTGGGCACATGGAAATTAATTTATCTCTGGAGTGGAAAAACAGCTAGAGTTTCCCTAAGGTCTAGGCCTAGAATGGGAAACAAGGGAGAGCCGCCTCTTATTTATAGATATGATGGCACACTGCGATATCGTGTACACAATATCGCAAGGGATGCGATATCGCGTACGCGATATCACGGCCCATGCAATATCATGTCCCATTAGATGTCAAATAGGCTAAGCAATTAGAAAGAAAAAATGTTATCTTAGGTAGAACATCTCCGCTTCATTAGATATGCTCTTCAAGTTCTTCTTATGTATTTCCTCTTATGTTTGAATGCTCCCTACTCAATTCTTCAATAGATTAAAAAGAAAGAACATTCAATCCTTTGGTCTCTATCATAGGAATAATCTATCCATACTCTCAACTAAAAGTAAGTCTACATGCCTTGGAAGTAAGGGGGATTTAATTTTAAAAGCTTAATCAATGTCAATTAAGTGTTTTCGGGAAAAGTAGCCTAGCAATTATGCACATCACATAAACAATAGGAAAAAGTTAAGCAAGTGAAATGCTTGTATGGTGAACACACTTTAATAATGCACTAACAATTTTGAATGGCCTCACATGGAAAAAATTAAGGTGTGGCTTTTTGGAGGACAACACAAAGTGCTCCACAATAAAGGCCCATGAGCTATTTCAAGGCAACCATCAAGCACCACTCCTTTTTAAGGCCCATGAGCTATTTCAAGGCACCCATCAAGCACCACTCCTTTTTAAGGCCCATGAGCTATTCCAAGGCAACCATCAAGCACCACTCCTTTATAAGGCCCATGATTTTGTTCTCAACTCTTGTTTAAAACTGTTTCTCATTAAGACTCTTAAAAGGCCCTTCCCTAAAGGAGTATTAGCACAATAACATATACACTTTCTACCGATGACTATTGACAATCTTTTATATCCTATTCCATCACAAAACCCTTTGAAAAACAATCAAAATGTTTTTAATTAGAAAAGCTCCAAAGTTCTTTTTATGGACTATTAAACAGAAGGGTATGGAGAATATACTCCATTTAGCATAATTTCCATTTGTGTGATATGAAATCTAATCCAAAGTTAATAATTTCTATATGGTATACATCACTCGTTGTTTAAAGAGATTTGACACAATTTAAAAAGGGTTTTATTGGGATCATTAAAATCTATCAAAATCCTTAAACTTGCTAGTTTTGCCTTGGTAATGACATCTACTTGGTTACCTTGATACTAAAACCAGTTCTCTATTTTCAAATGAAAAAAAATTCATATAAGGTATATTCTTTGCTAACGATTGTGACAATCAGTGATGTCGTGTACGCTAAACGTAACACTTAACTGCTTTGCCTTCCTGTACATTATTCCTATTAATTGTTTTAAAACCTGTGGCTTCAGCCGTAGGTGATGCCAGTAAGGACTTCATGCTTCTTAATGAGTCCTTGGAGATACGGTAAGGAATTAATGTGTCTTAATTTGTCGGTGGAGCATCCCCGAATCCAAACAGAAAGTCCAAACCGAACACGCAGATCCAACGCGCTTTTTTGTCGACTGTTTTCAGTGTTCTATCCGGGTTCAAGCATATCCATATAAAGTAAACATAAGAAGCGTTATCCATGTAAAGTAAAAGAGAAGTTTCGTTGGAGTTTACACATCTTCCATGTACTGTTCCAGGCTTCCAGCTAATTCTTCCTTTCTATGTTTGCAAGGATTCGGATTACAAATGCAATGTTCTGGACAAAGTTTAAAGGCACATCAAATGTGACCTCCATTTTATGATCTCCCACGAATAAAAAATCATTTATCCCCTGCGTGCTACTGAACAATCCATTAATTACGTACAAATTTACAAACCCAAACAGGTTGATGAGGTGCTGCACCTCAGCATTTGGTTAACGAAGCGACCAAAAACGACGGTTCACACCGGCGGCGAATCAGAGGTACTTATCAGCGCAGGCGAACGGTGAGAAGCAAGAATCTCCTGAACCCACCAATCAACGGTTGCACAGAAAACATCATTCTGCTGCGGAATTGACACGTTTATGAGAAAACTGAAAATCTCGGTTTGTTCCTGCAATGGCAGCGTCTGCGCTGCTTCCATGGCCCACCTGGTAGTTTCTGTTAACTGGGAATTGGATAACCCACCGTTCTGGCCGATGATATCCACCAGCGGATCCACGCACCTTCTCAGAATTTGAAAGCGACCAGCCGTTCCAGTTGCAGGAGACTTTCCCTGAGCCAGGCACCTGAAAATCCCGCAATGAAACTCTGCAAACGCCTGCGATTGCGTGTGGAAATTCATGTACCAGTCCAGCCTCGTAACGTTACCCTCCGCAACGTAGATTTCCGTGGCTCTTCCACGAAGTTCCGCATCCCATTCATGGCCGGCCCGCAGGATCCATTCCATGGCCTTCCAGTTCCTGCTCGCCATGGCTTTCCTGAAACTCTTAACCAGAATTTCACGGCACAGTTCCCCAACCTCGGCTCCGGATTCTTCTTCCGCAAAACATGCGGCCACGATTTTGCCGAGCATCAGAAACAGAGAATCGTTATCGCATTGCTGGTTCTGTTTCTGCTTATTATCCCAGAAACAGAGATTGATCAAATCCGTGAGCGTTTTCTCCATCATCGTGACATGAACGCAGCCTGGGCCGCAGCCGGAATGAGCGATTCTGACGGACAAATCCTGCGAGGGAACCACCTGCAAACTGCTCAGAACATGCCTGATACTTACTTCATCGGCCATGGTCCAGCGCACGGCGCCCAGATACCCCAGACATTGTTGAATGCAGTCGTCGAAGAGCCATTCGCAGCCGACATGAAGAACACCCAGAGCTTCATCCACTGACTGTAACTGCAGGCCTCCGCTGCCGCCGGAAACCAGGAACTTGACGCATTTCAGATACGTAGGCAGATCTGCGGAAATCCCGACCTCGATTCTGATTGTGTTGTCGCTGTTCTTGTGCGAGCACCAGCGGTCGGAGAGCTTTGCCTGGAAGAAATCGGACTTGGCCAGAGATCTCAGGTTGAGGAGGCTGCTGTGCTCATCGTCATCAGATTTGGCGTCATTTTCTTGCTCCGATTCATGAAAACAAAGCGTAACGTTACCGTCTTGGTCCTGCAAAGAAGAAGAACAGACCTCCTGTTGTTGTTGTATGATCAAAGACTCAACAAGCTCCTGCTTCTGCTGCGAGTCCATGTTCCGAAATCACAGCACCATTTTCTTGTTTTTATCGATGGTTGCTGCTGCAGCTTTATAGAGTTAAAAACCGGAATGGACGAAGCGTTCATGAAATGCCACGCTACCGTGATTTCGTTTCAGTTGCCGATGGAGTGATTGTGTGGTCAACAACAACTTGTTCAGAGAGAAGTTCGAAACGTGCAACTTTCGACAAACTTGCTCGATTGCTTTTCTCTTTCGCTGGACTGAACACGCCCATGGGATTCGAACCTGGGTGCTGTCAAAAGTTGCTGTGTAACAGAATATTTGTAAAATGCCGTCTTGGGTTCGGCTTTCTTGCCGGGTGCTCGTTAGTGTTAATTGATAGTTTTAAAAACTAAGGGTCGAGACCCGCTAACTGAGCACGGAAACTACGCTTTTTAATAAAGCGACAAGGTAAGTGGGCCCGAAGGATCTAGTTGTTTATTGATAGGTATGGAGGTATGGTTGGCAAAGGCTCCCCGCTGACGTAAAATCGCTTACGCAAACGTGTTCGCAAGGTTTGGGATAATTAGCATTATCTTGACGTGATGGTACTCGGCTTTTCGCGTGAAGAATTCGGAACCTACTTTGCTATTCTTAGAAAAGCCAGAGTGTCTCTCGGTTATTAATTGTGGCTTGCCATGCATAGCTGTTACTGATCGATGCCTGTGATCTCATAGCATAAGTAGTACAGTGTAAGTGTGTGATTTCATCCTTTGATAATGAAATTGAGCAGAAAATGCTTTTCGTTACGTTGTGAGACTTTGAGGATAAGAAATATAATATATAGTATATGTACTAAATATTTTATTGATAAAGTCACTAAGTTTCTTTGATGTTATTTCAACAAGCTCAACTAAACTATTAGTTATAATTTGCTATTTGTTATCACTTTGCTTTAGAATAGAATATCTTAGGATAATGAAATGCTTATTTACAGTTACTCTTTGTTTGTATAAATGATAAGTTCTTTCTTTTTTTGGAATTTGGACCCATTTACCTATTTCAATTCTAAAATAATGGGAACCCAATCTTGCTTAACTAATTTGACATCTTAAATGATAGGTTATAAGAGTAGATAAATGAGTTGCTTGTTAGTTGATGCCTAATGCTAGCATGAGGCCATGATTAATAAGTTTCAATCCTATGACAATAGGAATCCTATGATTTTTAACCCAAGAAAATTACTTGTGATGGTATCGTAGATAAAGCAAAGGATTGAAAATATAACATGATGTTTTATAGATGGCTGACTTTGTTAAATCATAACCAAATCCTTTACTACCTTTACCAACTCATTAAACTAAATATATGCACTAAATAATGATTAAAGGTGCCACTTGCATTAGGTCATTATTAAATTATTATTATTATTATTATTACTATGCACACAATGGTACATTACATATAGCAAAGCATGTAAAATTCAGATAAAGCAAAGTAAGCTAAACAAATGAATAAAAGAAAGAAAGAAAACCCAGCAAGCAATCCACTTAGAAAGTGTTAAAAAAAGGGTAAGAAATACACATGATTATTTGTAAGATAGAAAAGAAAAGTACTGGTCTCGATTAATACTTAGCCAAATATGTTTGATTAGAGACCTTTGTTGACTTATTTACACATAAATCCAAACAATTCTTCTCTTAAACTATGTAGTTTACTTGGCGTCACCATATATCTTTTCTTTTAAACATTACATAACAATGGGAATGTGCTTTAGCTCATTAGAGCAGTTCTTAGGCTCAGCATTGTAAACAGGTTTATTGGAAAAATGGAAATATCTGGCAATGGAAAAATGGAAATATCTGGCAAAGCAAATGATACTTACGATATAAATTTGAACACGTAGGAAAGATTATGTCATTGTATTGTTAACGTAGCGGGGATAGATTTATCATGGAAACACACGTAACATCTACATAATATTTTAATGCAGGATTTAAATAAAGGTGCCGGAAGTTGAGAGAAAACGATGCAAACAGAGAAGGTGAGGTCAAAATTTTAAGGCAACTTTTTCTTTCTAGTGTCTTCCAGAAGATGCGCCATTTAACCCTATTAATTCTTGTTGGTCTTTTGGGTTTGGTTGGAAATTTTATAAAGAGCTTCAACACTCTTATGATTATTCATTCATTCACAACACTCTTATGATTATTCATTCATTCACAAGAGTAGGAGTGCACATTTTCGTGTGCTTGTGCTTCTGCTGTGCTGTATGTCTTTCTTAGTTTCATCCTCTTCTTCTTTCAAACGTAATGATAAAAATGATCTTATCATTGCTCCAAGATTTGCTAGATGATGCACATGAGCAGCTTATTCACTTCTTTCACTCCAAATTTCCCAGTTCCAACCAAAGCACAAATCAGATCCCTGCATTTCAGGATCAGCCTGGGACAAAACCAAAATTTTTAGGAAGAGCTAAGCCATGGGTGTGAGGAGCATGGCTCTAGACAAGGATCTAACTAAGATAGCATTAGAAACTCTCAAAACCGTTAGTGCTTGTAGCTCAGTTTATGAGCCTGGCTTTCGTTGGAGCGGCGTTAGAAAGAATTCTTGCGGTGAACCCAAATGAAGAAAAATGTTTAAACTTTTGGCTATAATTGGCACCACTGTTATAAGCCTCAAGAATATCAGAAAATGTTTTCATCAGGACAACCAATATGTTTTGAAGAATGCTTTACAAATAGTTTTGAAGAACTGTGTACTCTGTTGTGATTACCTTCAGGGATCCACCATCTCCAAGGGAAAGCAAGCAGTGAAGCAGAGCAAGGCTTTCTGCAAGATAGCCTGCAAAAATGGTGGAAGCATTCCCTGGAGCATTTGGAGCTGCTCGAGAATGAATTCTCTCTAGTGGTTTTCTGCCATGATGAACCTGGAGAACACTTGGTCGGCTCTCTCCTTGCAGATCCAGCGGCAGCCCCGTCCAGCTCCGGTACTCCAACAATCAGGCTCTGTACGTGAGGAGCATCTCCTCCCAGTGCTGATGGGTGTCAGCTTGTTGCTCTATGCATGTAGCAGTGGGCAATCTCTGGCTTGAAAGAAACAAAAAAACGGAAAGTTTCAGAAAATCTCTGCAACCGCAGCGGAAAAGATGCCATGCATGGCCGGATTCGCTGGCAGGAAGGCCAATCGAATAAAACGGAAATTTTCAGAGAGTCTACCACTCTAGCAGAAAAGATGCCATGCATGGCCAGGCTCGCTGGGAGGAAGGCCAGGAAGTAAACGGAATGTTTCAGAGGATCTCGAACTCTGGCCAGGAAAAACAAACGACATGCATGGCCGGCGCGTCATCCATGGCCAAAAGAAAAAATTAAAAAGGAAAGTTGCAGGGGACTGTAGAGTCGGCGAAGACAGTTGGAACGGCAGCGTGGCCCTTGCATGGCTGCGTCTTTGCAAATGTTTTTCTTTTCTGTGTTGTAGCCGTCGAGGTCAAGTTGGGCTGTTATGGTTGTCTGGGTTTATGTGGAGAGAGTGCGATGGCTTTCTGTATGCAAAACCGCAGATTTGTGCAAGTACGGATTTCGCTGAGGGTCCATAGGCCTGTGTCGAAGTTGACGATATCGGAGGCGATGTGGGTGATGATGTTTTGAAGAATGTCTCAGCCGTCCAACGACAGGAAGGTCTGCTAGTGCCTTGATCTGTGATAAATCCCTTACCGTGGCTACTATGCATATGTGACAGCAGCCTGCCCTCGTGTTAAATTGAGAGAGCGTCAATTGGAGAGAGGTCCCTGCAAGGGACTGCGTACTGGTGCAGGGTAGAGCTAGAGCGTTGACAAGCCTGCGCAATCCCTTTCTAGGGCATGCATAGCCCAGGCGGAGCTGCGTGATGGGAAGAGTGTGACGTGGCTGCAAGTCGGGTACACGGTACACGGTTTTAGGTGCGAAAGTAGGAATGCCGTATGGTCTTTGCACGATCGCTTTGACTCTGGGTGTTGGCTGTACGCATGGTGCAGCAATGACTTTTACTTTGTTTTTTTATGTTTCGCTTTACGTTATTTTCACTCCTTGGTGGTGCCGTCCCGGCTTATGCCAATCAGCCAAACAGCAAGGATTCTAATATTTTATTTTCTTCTGCTCATTTCGTCGTTTTTACCTTTGCAGATTGGCTTTATTGGTAGAGTATCTAAATAACTGCCTGCGTTTCGGCGTGCTCTTATGGGCAATTGTATACCTGTGAAACGGTTAATATTCTTTCACAATGGTTTGGCTTTTACTTTCGTGGGTTTTGTGTGCAGGTTTCATTGAGGAAGAGGATCGATAGAAGGTGAGGCAGCAACAGACAAGGGGAGGGAAAGGATCAAACCTTCACCATAGTCAAATGTATGGAGTTTTTTTTAGGGCATAGGTGAACAAGCTTGCACAAGTGGTCATCCAGTACACAAAATCTAGGGCTTTATGTTGAGCTAAGTCTTTGTTTGAATTCTTTCTTTTATTGTTTTTTAATAGTTGAGAGCTTAAGTCTTTGTTGTAGTCATTTGCATTAAAGGGAAACACTCTAATGAGTCATGTTATGGTAGGGCTTCGATATCAAGGCATAATTTTTGATGTCGAGGATCTGATATTGCCTTATCTATGCTAGCCTATATAGATATTAAGAGATTTTAGAGGTAGAAATAATGAAGTTCTGTTAGTTTGTTTATAGTGCATACCCACAATGTGATGTTAAGTGATTGCACAACATTTTTATTTGAGTGTGATGTACTTGAACACATTACATGTTCGACAATAAAGATCGAGATTACTTCTATCATTGTAGCATCCACTTAGCTTTATTATTGTTAATTATTTAAATGTTTATTGTTTTTCTTAGGTAATGTTTATCATTTATTTCTTTTTACTATTTTTGTCATTAAGCGAAATGAGTACGATAAATCACAAGCACTTAAGTGTAATTACTTGGTAACTTAGTAGTGTTATTGTTTTGCACACTCAGTAACGGTATGCTTGGTAATCCTAGTGGTAGTTGTATGAAGTCCAAGGCGTACGAGAGGTTAGGAACAGATACTCATTGCATGTAGGCTAGTTTAGACTTTACTTTCTATTGTTAATTAGATTAAATAATTAATTTCTCTATTATCATTTGTAGTAACATAAGGTCGCAACAACATCAATTATCATATGCCTCACTTTCGATTGAACTATACGTGACAAAGCTACTGTTAGTTCAAGTGGGAAGACAACAAACTAGGATCAAGACATAACAACATAGATGCTACAACTAGTCCCATCTATGGAATTCGACTAGATTGTACGTGAACATTTATGATTCATATGGTTGGGCATAAAGTGTACATCACTATTCATCATTGGCACCATTGTTGGGGATAGTGCTAGCTATCTAGATTAGTTATATTATACACAATTGTTGTAAACACATTAACCATTTATATTTCAGGAAATATTAAATCACATACATCATAAACTAACAACAATATCTCTTTCACATGGAAGTGATAATGCATCATACGAGAGAACATTCATTGAAGAACTAATGAGATATATATTGAAGAAAATTGGAGTGGCCAAGCTCATATGTTCATAACCACCTTGACTACACTCAAGGACTACATTCACCTAAGGTAGACAATCCTAGAGGAGATGAAGTAAGTCCTAAACTAGGGGAGGCCTCAAGGCCTAGGACCTCCTCAAAACCTAGAAAAAATAAATCAAAAGACCAAAGGGAGAACTATAGAAGCCGTGGCGATCCTCCTAGTTTCTCATCTTCCTCTTTCTTTTCAACATCTAGTTCTAACGAAGTTGAACATAGGTATAAAGATAAAGCTCCATTATGGGATTGAAATAAGGATAGAAATTGATACCATGGGAGAAATCAAAGACATCAAAATGAACGTAAGCAAGATCGTCACAATCAGACAAATAGAAATAGGAATTTTTACTATGACATGTCTAATGTTGGTGAACCCTTGTTAGCCACTAAGACCTTAACACATATTACAAAGGCAGTTAAAATACCTCATTGGCATTGAAAGAAAATCCACGTCAAAAGGTTTGATATAAATAACATCCTAAATTTGTGAGAAGCTATAATTCTAATTCACAACATCATTTACAAGCCTTCCATAATGAATTTATCTTACAAAACATTGAAAGTCAGTGGCAAAAGCTTAAGCTCTTTCCTAGGACATTAATAGACAAAGCTGAAGTGTTGTATAGATCGTTAAAACCAAACTCAATCCATCAGTAGTTTACAATGCTAAAACTCTTCAACGAAAAATACCAAACCTATGCAAGGATGTTCAACCTAAGGAAATAAATCCAAGGATGGAAACAGGAACAACATGAACCCTTGGATATGGCCCTAGATAGATACTATTCTCTACTGTATGGATGTCTAGGCCATAGTTTTTCTCAAGAAGAGCAACTTTTCCACATCATAGATGGGCTTTGTAGTCAAATGAGAGAGACCCTTGGGAGATATGCTCAAGGTTGATTATATGAACTGGGAACCCATCAAATCCAAAGGCTAATCAATTGTGTGGCAAAATAAGGAGAGCTATGTAAATGAGAGAATGTTGAGAAACATCACTAGGACCCAACTCTTCAAAAGGAAAGGGTCCATATCTATGATAAGGAAAAAGAGGCAACTCTCAATAAGGTGATTTCACAATAAACCTTGTCAATACAAAAGTCTATTGATGAGCTTGAAGCAAGGTTAAATAAGATGTCAAAATGGGTAAATGAGAAAGTTAAAACTTGCATAGAAACTATAGATGAGAAAGTAATACAAAAAGAATCAAGTTATCATAACAAAAGGAGAAAAAAGAACCAAGAAATAGTTAGGAACACTTATCGACAAAAAGGAAAAATGGTTGTAGAAAAAGAGGCAATAGACTCAACCATTGAAGAACATGATGAATGTGACATCTATATATATCACCATCCTAGAGGTTATTGCCCAATCATGTTACAATTGCATGAGTATTGAGCTTTTTCATTGAATTCCAAGTTCATACAAAAACAAATGCCTAGGAACATACCTTTCTCACAAGGTGATTATAGATAGTCCAACAACCAATCACACTATCCTAGTGGGACTTCTTACTAGCCTCAACACTTTCATCCAATGCAGTGGCAAAACCCATAGTTGTGGGGGAGGCCATCATCAAAATGATGCTACCCTTATTATCAACTAATCCGATCTAGATACTACATTTAACAACTTGTTTCACCAACTAGTTCTACTTTCTCTATCTCAAATCACTACTACTACTCTCCTAAATATCAACCTACAACATTTTTTATGAGATCACCACCTCACACCTCTCACCCTTCATCATATCCTTAATATTCTCATACTTCCCTCCATCACATGTCATATCCAGCAACATAGGAAGGTTCAACACCACAACATCAATGAAAGAATGCTACTTGTGTTGCAAACATACATATAAATGATAATGCTAGTAGATCCCCACCACAATTTTAGAAACATCCTTTCTTTAGGATGGGTTTCCACATGTAAGCACAACACTTGTGGACCTACTAACTCATCCAAACTAGCACAATGCCAATCAAGTGCATCCCCCTTCCTTTCACAACCAACATCCTCCAATCCAATGCAAAGTCCAACAACCATTGTTACTTCAACACTTGATAAAAGCGATGAATTTAGCACTATGGAGATACATAAGAATCCATGCATCACTAATCATGATAAAGGGTGTAGTCACGGGTCAGATATCCATAAAGTTAACATAATTTCTATTCTAATCCACCATACATTTTAAAACTAAGTGTGTGAGCAACAACCCATCTATGTAGCCACCACTAAACTAGAAGATACCCAATGGTTTGAAAACAAAATTCTAACATTGTTTCACAAATGCATGGAGCTTGCCTACTCACATATTAATTCTTGTCATGATCAAAAGCTTAGCAGTGGGGGAGATGCTTCATCCTAAAATCAAGAATTAATAAGTATTTTTTATAATCATTTTCTCATTTCTTGATACAAAATTTTCTCATTCTTTTCAACTTTTTCCACATTTTGTTATCATTTTCTTTGTTAATAATCTCATTTGTGAATAAAGAAACATCATGTTATCAAAGTCATAAAGGATTGATTATTTGGATAGTGAGGCCATGACATCCATCCATCCATCCCATTAATAAGAGGTTCTTACCATGGTCATAATGATATTCTTTTCCATGATCAAACTAAGGATAAACTCGTAATCATTGTGCTTGGATAGAAAAGTGAAGAACCAAGTGGGAATGTAAAGGGTATGAAATCAAGGGGATTTGTGGATTCTCTTGTTGTTAAGGTTTTAATTATATCATTGTAGATTTTAAAAAAATGAAAGTAAGAATAAAATAACTACTACCTTACCATGTCACTAGAAAGACATGTTATCCATGCTTGAAGCTAGTCTTTTAGTAAGGTTGACACAGATGAAAATAACATAAAAGGACATAGAATAAATTTCTAAGGGTTCCACTAGAAAGACATATTATGCATGCTTGAAGGTTGATGGCTTCTCAGAAATTAAAAAAAAAGAGAAAGAGAGAAGTGCAATGAATAAACTCCTCCCTTGGAGAAAATGCCAAGTGATGCTACTCCTTGCAACAGTGGTAGTTTTATGGTTGTCAATCCAAGAGACAAAACAATGTGATGTCATTAGAACATGGTTTGGACTTGGTTTAAATCTTGGAAAGAAGGGCTAATGATTACTTTAATCATTAATAAAACACAAGGATTCATTCTACCTATGGTAAGTCACCTCACATCCCAATTCCTACAATCCTTTCTAAAATCCATCTCATCTCACTATTTGCATGATTATAATTTGTGCTTTTGTGTAACATAGAGTGATTCTCTCAAATTGGTGATTCTAACATGTGTGCTTTGCTAATAGGTATGCATTGCATTCAATCACTTCAGTGCCTATGGACACTTTTAGGTGTGGTTATACAAGGGCATTAAGGGGTAGAGCCTACTTTGGGGAGGACCCACTTGTATAACTATTGTAACTTGTACTTTTCTAACATAACCACATCATCTTGAACCTTCCAAGTACATAAATGTTAATTTCAACACCTTCCCTTATCATACAACCTATCCATTCTATATCATAGACTTAGTACCCTTTTCTTACATCTTCCAAAGCTTTTAATCCTATGATTCTGTCTTCTATCATTACTGACACCTAAATATGAATTCTCACTTACCCCAAAACTTTGGACTTTACATGAAACCTTCCAACGAATCACAAAGATTCATTTTCATTGTTGAATGTCCCCATGAAGTATAATTTTAAGACCCCTGATATTTGGTGGGAGTTGATATTGGCTATCCAATGTCAAGTATCCAATATCGGGTCCACAAAAATCTATAAATAGGACCCTCATGATGCTTCAAAATTCATTCTCATCAATTGAAGCTAGGGAAGTTTTTGTATTTTTCTCTCTCAACCAAGAGATTTGTGCATCCAACTTTCATATGCAATATCTTGCTCCATACTACTTCGATTTCTATGGGTTTTAAACCTATTTAATCTTGGAGTGTTCAATTTCATTAAAGGAGGGGGGGTGCTTGTGTGGAAAATTTATGCTAATTTTTCAAAATTTGCTATTGCTTGAAAGGTATTATATGGGTAATAATGTTAAAAAACTTTAGTATTTTAATCAACCGTTAGTTGTATGCATGTCAAAATCTTTAATTATCTCACCTAAGAAATCATAACAGTCATTATAAGCTATACATAAGGGAAAAGAAGTCAATTGTGAAGGGTCATAAAAGAAAATATTTTTTGGGTATTTTTCTTGAAATTTTTCTAACTTTGTAATCACATGAACTAAGAACCTAATGGAACTAAGGACATGAGTAAGGTATAAACTTAGTAATGATAAATGAAAAACACCTTAGTAACTAGAATACTTGATTAATTGCAGATGGCCCTTAAAAGAGGAGGACAAGAAGGATCTTTGTAGGGTGCAAGCAAATGCCTAAGAGGTGGCAGAGGTTGACTAGGAGAGTAAGGCCCATTAGCCAAGTATGATGAATAGGAGGCCCAATCATTTAGCATTCATTAAGAGGCCCTTGTTACAAGGAAGTCAGTCTAGGTGGAGTCTATAAGACCAAAGGCTCAAGCATAGGGACAATGCCTCATGTTGTCCCAAAAATGCTTTTAAGCCATCAAGGAGTAATCCATGTTGACCACAGTCATTGTGAAAATGAACTTTAGGCCATTCATGGAAGTTGTCCCTAAGGTGGTCAAAACTTAGCTTCAAGCATTACCTCTATGGCACATCCTTTCTAAAAGTGGGGAATGATACTTTGACGAGACATACCAATTTTGGTATAATAAAGAGGAGGGCACCACCATCAACATTGGTGGAGTCTTTGTTTCTTTCTTAGTCAAGGTCATTGCAGAGGCTTTGAACATACCCAATGTGGAGGCCAAGGTTGCACAGCTGTCCACAAGGTTTAACATAGAATTAAGGTAACTATGGTTGAAATAAACATATAACAAAGAAGAAAAAATATATAGTGAGCTAAATCTATAAGAGAGAATTTATTTCAAAATTGGCACATACCATCTCTTCCCTACTAAAGGACTGAATAGGATATCAACCTACACAGCTAGAAGAAGTGCAATCTTGATAGGAAAATACAATGCCAACCTTGCACAATTGTACTTCATGAAGATGCAATGGTGGTTTGAGAAAAGAAAGGTAGGGAAGTTAACACTTCCATTCCCTTACCTAATCAAGAAGGTATGCAAGTGAGTCAAAATCTTGGGTTACACCAATGATGTTCCTAGGAGGGCCCAAAATGCTTCATTTTCTAAGTTGCTTAAACCAACAGCACCAAGGAAAGGCCTTAGTGAAGAGAAAAAAAAATCAAAAAGTGAGTAAGAACAAGAACCAAAGATGGAGCTAGAACAACAATCAAAGCAATGGTGAGAGCTGCAAGTCCCACTACCATTGCCACAGGATTATAGGCCCTAAATGAGCCATCTATTGCAAATTGTTGAAATTCTTAGTACCTCTTCCAAGTTATTGAAGCTACCATTTAGCCCATAGTCTCTATTCATCCATCAAGGGGACATATTTCTTTGTAATTAGGAAGAGAATCCCAATGGTTATAACAGATCTCTGGAAATGCCTCATCTTTCCAAGTGATTCTTGAAACGGGATAAGGTGCCATAGTCATGATCATGCAGCATTAAGATGTAGTAGGCATAGTAGAAGTAATAACAAACTATATTAAAGAATTATTTAATGTACTTGTTGTGGCACTGGTGAACTTAACTAGAACTAGAGATGCATAGATGTTAGCTAGGACTTTGATGACTCCTGTGGCTCATGAAGATGTGCTTGATAGATTGCTATAGACTGGGCAAGTCATGGCAACCCTCTTTGACATCCTTAGTAATGTCACTATAGTACAATCTAACCTCATAGCCAATAAGAAAAAACTAGTCATGGTAGAGACCATAGCAGAGCATGTAGAAGTAGAAGTACATTGATTGCAACAAGAGCTTGTTGCCCTAAAAGCTAAAAGAAGAGATCCTTCCCAATTCATTACACTTGAATAGTTGGAGTAATTTTGAATAGAGTAGTCGGGCCAATTGATTAAGAAGAACAAAGTGACTGAACAAGGAAAGGAGAAAGTGATCTAGAATGCCTTAATCGATGAAGCCCAAGCATATGCTCATGCGAAGGCATTGACCATTGAACAAGAAGAAAACAAGTAGCTTGCTACTGATAATGTAAGGTTAACCATTGTTGAGAACTAGAACAAACATTTTAAAAGAGAGCATCCACTAGTTAAGGGAGAAACTAGTGAGGGTCAACTAGGACATAAGTAGATTGGCTAAAGAGAACCAAATCCTTTTAATGAAGGAGGTATGTGCTATATGCTAGAAGTCTACAATTGAGATAAGCACATTACAGAATGAGGCCAAGAAGCATAGGAAGCTGAAAGAGCACTTCCTAGACTAGATCAACATGTATTAGAAAATCAATGAAAAGAAAATCTAGATGGAAAAGGTCTACATTAGTTCCATGTTAGCACAGAATCTTTACTAGTAGCCCATCTTGGATAGCTACACCTTGGTCTACCAAACAGAAGTGAAAAATAAGGATATACAGATTGAGTATTTGAAGGAGTACATGGAATTGGCTAACCTTCGTTAGGCTAACCTTTCCATGTTAACAATAGGTTGGTCTAAAAATAAACTGGAACAACAAGTAGTAGCCACCTATGCTTTATATGAAAAAGAGTTTGCAGATAGGAAAGATATTCTACAGACACACTACATGGCAAACTTGGAACTAGAAACAATTAAGGCTTGCTACCATAGGCAAAGAGATGTAGCTTTAGACCTAGCTAGGAGACCAATAGATTATCAGGAATTAAGAGAAAAGGTAAGGGCCTTTGAGGAGAAATGGAGGTAGTTCACAGCATGGTATGTGAAAGCCAATCAGATGTTCTTGCAACTACCATGTTCATGGGATGTACCAGCTCTAGCACACATTGGGTCATCAACTTGGATGGTGCATGACCTGAGAACATATGTGAAAAAGTTATAGTGCTCCTAGATCATTACAAATTCCAAAAGCCTAATGAAAAAGGAAAGCAGTCAATGGAAGAGCCACCACCTTCAAGAACTACATAAGCTTCCCCAATTTTGTTATTTTGTCATGTTGTGTCCATGTTTTTTAAAAACATCACTACTGCATGTAATAGTTAGTTGTGTGTCTATTAAAGTCACTCAATAATCCCATAACTTCCTAATATTTTTTAAAGAACTTGTTTCTTATTTTTTTTAACTCAAGGATGAGTTTTCATTTAGTTGTGGGGGTATGATGAGTCATGTTCCGGTAGGGCTCCAATATTGGATATCCAATATTAAAGCCATGTTATCAAGTATTTGATATTAGGGCATAACCATCAATGTTAGGGATCCAATATCACCTCATTCATGCTAGCCTATAAATACAAAACTTGGATGCATGGTTTGCATATAGATTTTAAGAGATTTTAGAGGTTGACATAGAGAAGTTTTATTAGTTTGTTTCTAATGCATGCTCGTAGTATGATGTTAAGTGATTATACAACATCCTTATTTGAGTGTGACATACTTGAACATGTTACATGTTTAGAATAAAGATCAAGATTACTTCCATCATTGCAGCATCCACTTAGCTTTATTATTGTTAATTACTTAAATGCTTACTGTTTTTCTTAGTTAATGTTTATCATTTATTTCTCTTTACTATTTTTGTCATTAAATAGAATGAGTATAACTAATCGTCAGTGCTTAAGTATAATTACTTGTTAACCTAGTAGTGTTATTATTTGGTACATCTAGTAATGATATGCTTGGTAATGAGTCATGTTTTGATATGCTTCGATATCATATACGTGATATCAGAGCCTTGATATCGAATCCCAAGATGCAATGTCGAATATCTAATATCGTGGGGTATATACTAGCCTATAGATATAACACTTGGACATACACTTTCAGGATCAAATATTGTTTAGAGTAATGAAGTTCTTACAGTATAGCCATTCTAGAATTGGAATATTTCTAAGTGATCAAAATAGGAGTTTGAGTGTGTACGGACCTTTATTTAAGCACTGATATACTTGAGCACAACAATATGATGGAAACAAAGATGAGACCTTTTGATAATCTTTGCAACATTGAGAATATATTAATGTTTTTAATGCATCTATTATTCATGCACTTTACTTTAATGCACTCTAATTAAGCAATTAATTTTTAGTGGTTAATGAAGACAAGCACGACCACTGTGTAGCACTTGGTAACCTAGAAACACTCAACATTTGGTAACCAAGCAATATTATATATGTTTAGGTTGTATCCAGAGGGTGGGAATGAGTACTTGTGTCAGGCTAGCTAGGTAATAGATTAATTAGGTATTAAATTTCCCTGCATTTCATTCTTGTTTTAGGTGATTACACTTATAAAATATAAAGTAATAAAAATTAGATACCTCAGTTGCACCTAACCACATACTTGTACCTCACGAGTGGAACTAAGAAGATAATGATAATCTAGATTAGATTTCACATCTTAGAACTAGTGTGCTTGAGAGCTTAAGGTCTATAGAGTTCAACTAGATCATGCGTGAATGCTTGTGATTCATATTGTTGGGCGTAGGTGTACCTCATTGCTCATCATTGGTGCAGTTGATAGGGACATTTTAGTTGTTATGTGCACTATCAAAGACTCAGTGGAAATTATTTAAAATTGTTGGAATGAATCCTAGAGTCATATCTCACTTTAGAATAATTACAACAATATTTACAAGAACACTATGTTTTTATTTTCTAACATAAAATGTCTTCTTCTCACAGGAGCGATTCTCTGTCCAAGTTTGACAAAGTTCATCAGTAGGTGCCCCAACAATACTGAGTGGTATATGCTCATCCTAATGAGTATGCATCCAACTTCACCTTCATACTACACTAGGATGAATAGCTACAGTTGTGTGACATGGAGGGCAATATCATGTTGTTGCCCAATTGATTCATTCCTATGATGCTCCAACAAATGCTTATACAATTAGGTCTCCAAGGAATTCATGTTGAGTACATTGTGCAAGATAGTGATGCCAGGGATTATCATCCCATTGAAGCACAACATCTTAGGGATTGATAGCTAGAACAACATTATGAGTCTATGACAAGGAAGTGGTTTAGTGATTCTCCATTCCTATTATACCAAAAATATGGTGGAGAATCCTTCTCTGGAGGTTTTCCATTTAGTGAAATTTTTCTCTTTGACTTCAATGAAGGAGGTCAAAACTAGAACCTAGAATCCACAATCCACAATCCTAGTTCTAGTAAGAATGGATTCAATGACAAAGAAGGATCCAAAGAATGGAGTCATGGTAGGGATGTGGACAAGAAAAAAGAGCATGATCATGGAAATGATCATCAAAAAGGGGGTAGCAAGCACCTTGATGATGCTAGTCCTCATTCCTCTTCATCTTTGTCATCATCATCTTCTTCGTTTGGCTTTGATTGCAACCACAAGGGGCATGACCATGATGGAGGTAACTAATGGGATTGAAATGACCAAATAGACTATTAGGTAGGCCAAGACCAAGGGCACTAACATTTAAGAGAGATCCATTATCATGAATGAAGGAGTAGCAAAGGGCATCATAGGCACCAAAATCAAGGCCTCGATGAGCCTTTTCTTGCTACCTAGAGTATGCTAAACATTGTAGAGGTAGTACGAATTTCCACAAGGCATGTAAAGGATAGCTGGATCAAAAGGCTAAACATGAAAAATATTCCTTAGTTCAAAGGGGAATATAACTCAAATTTATAGAACACTGTCCAAGCTTTCCAAGATGCATGTGCCTTTTAGAACATAGAAAATGAGTGGCAAAAGCTTAAGTTATTCCCACATACACTCATTAAAGAAGGTAAAAACTGGTACCGGTTCTTACAATTAGAATCTATCAGATGATGGAGAACAATGCTTTAATTGTTCAATGACAAATATCAAATGTACTCAAGAGTGTCTAACTTGAGAAGGAAAATCCAAGGATGGAAACAAGAAATACATGAATTCTTGGATGCTGCCATTGGTCGATACTGTTTCTTAATGCATAGATGTCCTAGCCAAGGTTATTCTCAATTGGACCAACTTCACCACATTATAGATAGGCCTTGATCTAAAATGAGGAGAACCCTTGGCATCTATGCCCAATGGTGACTGTAAGAATCAAGTGCCCATCAAATCCAATGATTGATTGAGTAGGTAGCTAAAGAGGAATGAGAATTAAGGAAATGCAAAAGTGCAGAGGAGTATAACTATGATTCTTCCATTTGCAAGAGGGAGGTTTGATTTTGTGACAGTGAAGAAGAATCATAACTTGATGAGGTGGTAAATAGGAAAACCTTGTCACTTCAAAAAATTCCATCTAAAATTATGACTAAGGTGGATCAATTATGGGACTCCATGGATAGCAAATTTCAAGTTATCCTTAAAATTGCTAAAGATTCCAAGGAACAAGGTAGCGATCATGAGTGTAGGAGGTGTAAGGAAGCTAAATGTACCTATCAAATAGGTAAGGGTAAGATTGCTACAATAAAGGAAGTTGTAGGAAGTAATTTAGATGATGATGGTGGATGTGACATCTACCATTATGAACATCCTAAGGGATGTTATCCTATTGTGTCACTATTACAGGAATCTAGGGCATATGCCTTGAATCCATGACTAGCATAATGGTAAACACCCAAAGATTATCTTATCCTCAAGGGAATTCTAGACAGTTCCCACCAGCAACAATAATATTATCCTAGTGGAACTCCACCGAAATCATATAAATAGTATCAATAGTGGCAAAAACCATAGTCATGGGCACTTGCACCACCATGGTAGTAATACCATTATAGATAACTTGATCCACATGGGTATTATGTTCAACAACCCTTATCTCCACGTGGCTCTTTTAGTCACGTTTCTACTTTTTAAACTCACTACTACCCTCATAATTATTATCAAACTCATTCTCCACATGCCAAGAGGAATAGCACCTTTTACCCTTATCCTTCTCATGTTCTTGCATAGGCTCCTCCACCCTCCGCATAGCTACCACCTACTCCATCTATGCACGGTGAACTCCTAGCTCAACTACAATAATGTAATGCTACTAGGGCCGTTAATCTATAACCAATTCATCAATCAAGTGGTTCAAACACTCAATCAAAGAAAAAACCTTTCTTTTGATCCCATAGTTCACCTAAGCCCTCACATAAGCCTATGGTTAGTGACTTTGCTCCTCTGTCTTATTCTATATCAAATTCCTTTGAGTCTCCTTTAAACCAAATACTGCCTAGGATCCATACTGTTATGCTTACTCATGCCATATCTAATTGGATCCTTGTTGGAAACCTTCCTAGAAAATTAGTAGATCCTGGAAGTCCTCTTATTTGTTTGCAGATTACTAGGAATGAACCATGCAAATCTATTCTCAACTCAAGTTCAGGTGTCAACCTAATTTCTCATGAGATGTATACTACATGGAACCTGCATCCTCTAAAGAAGAGTAATATAAGATTAGAATTGGTAGATGAGTCCATCATTTTTTTCATTAGGACTGGTAGAAGACATTATGACCACTATCTATGGGTAATCTTATCCTATTGATTTCCTAGTAATCAAGGTGGAGAACTATAATGCGGTCTTCCTAATCATCATGGGAAGGGCATGGCTAAGAACCATTGATGCAAAAATGGGCATAAGAGATCTTTCCCTACAAATATCCAAAGAAAATGCATTTGGGAAGATGAAGAAGAAGAGAGTTTCATACATCACATACAGTAATATGAGGTGTAATTGTGTGCAAAAACTTTGGATAGTGAAATAAGCATCCATCTCTGCATGCAAGCACTATGCACTAGAAGTTGATATTCAAAGGTGTTTGTATGTAGCAACCACAAAATAAGAGGGCACCTAGTGGTTGATTGCTAATTTTGAGAGTAGCACACTTTGCATGGAACTAATTGAGAGCCTAACACACACATATATCATAGAAATGGATGAACTAGAGCACGTTCATCATCAACTCTTTGATACTACAAATGATGATACCTACTAGGGAGAGTTGGAAATTCTTGAAAATTTCAAGCAAGGGCCCCTTGAATTAAAAACTCTACTAGTCAGCATGGAATATGTATTTTTAAAAAATGAAAATCTTATAATAATCAAAGCCAATCTTGCTCCAAAATAGAAATAGATGCTATTAAAAGTAGTTGAATAATGTTTAACAGTCTTTGCTTGGTCATATCCTAAACTCATAGAAATTAATCGTTGGATATGCTAACATTGTATCTACATCAACTGGGCCATGAAGCCAAAGAGGCAATTGAATCTCAAACTAAAGTAGATCATCAAGGAGGAAATTGAATAACTCCTCAATGTGAGGTTTATCTATTCCATTATGAATAGTGAGTGGGTTAGTCAACTTGTTATTGTGCCCAAGAAAGATGGTAAGTGGCAGGTCTGCATTGATTTTTAGTTGCTAAATATGGTAATATTCAAGGACCATTTCCTATTGACATTCATTAATTAGGTGTTAGAAACAATATCTGGGCATTGCTACTATAGTTTTTTGGATGGTTATAGTGTCTATAACCAAATCTAGATCACATCGGAGGACCAGGCCAAAACAACATTCATGAGTTCCTAGGGAACTTTTGCATATTGCAAGGTGCCCTTTGGCCTATGTAATGCCTCTACTACATTCCATCACTTGTTCCTTAGCATTTTTCAATAAGAGATTGGTAGTAGTGTGGAAGTCTTCATGGATGACATTTCCACCTATGAAACTACATTTGAGCAAGTCTTAGACCACCTTGAGCAAGTTTTGAAGAGATGTGTTGAAACAAACCTTTAGCTCAATTGGAAAAAAATTCATTTAATGGTTTAGGAAGGCATTGTATTGGGGCACTAAATATCACAAGTAGGAATTGAGGTTGACCTTAAAAAAACAAGGGTTATCCAAGGAATAACCTGCCAACTATAAAGTGTCAAAGATATTTGATCATTCCTTGGACACATTGGCTACTACTAATGATTCATAGAGAATTTCTCTAAGATCGCAAAACTATTGGTTGAGTTGATAAAGAAAGATGCTCCATTTTTTTGCACCATAGAATGTGAAAAAGCATTCTAGAAATTGAAGGAGAAACTTATAGAAACTCCAATTCTACAAGCACTCGACTAGTTCAGAACATTTCATGTCATGACATATGCATCAAATTATGCCTTGGGAGCTGCGCTTACACAAATGGATGACAAGAAATTTCCATATTACATCCATTGCGCAAGCTAAAGCATTGTGGATGCACGACTGAACTACACCACCATAGAAAAATAATTGATGGTACTGGTGTTTTCTCTAGAGAAGTTCAAGCATTATGTTCTTAGATACAAAATATTTGTCCACATGGATCATAGAACCATCTGCTTCATAATGAACAAGCCAATGATGAGCCCTCAAGTTATACGATGGCTAGTGGTCTTACAAGAATTCGATTTGATGATGGTAGATTAAAAGGACATTATAAATGTGGTCACTGATCACTTATCTCAGTTGTGATGGGACAACAAAGAAGATGAAATCCCACTATTTGATTTATTTTCTAATGAACTCCTCTTTGCTAAGGCTATAACTAAACAATGGCCAAATGAGCCTAAATGGTATGATGACATTCTTACCTATCTTCTCACCTAGGAGATGCCACAAGTGTTGGACTACTAGAAGAAACAACAGTTTCATCATCATGTAAAATGCTTCATGAAGATCAATGGACACCTCTACAAGGTGTGTGTCGATGGCTTGGTTTGCTGGTGTGTCCTCAATGCTGATCAAATGTGCATTCTCCAAGATGCTCATGAAGGTTCTTGTTGGGGCCACTATGCTGAGAGATATATGGCCATTAAAATATTGATTGTAGGGTATTATTGGCCAATAATCTTTAGGGATGCCCATCAATATGTCCACCCTTG
Source organism: Gnetum montanum (assembly GCA_015680685.1). Classification (NCBI taxonomy): domain Eukaryota; kingdom Viridiplantae; phylum Streptophyta; class Gnetopsida; order Gnetales; family Gnetaceae; genus Gnetum; species Gnetum montanum. The sequence continues at coordinate 26,244 of MNCI01007438.1, forward strand.
TGAACATTACCAATGAGATGGTGGAATGACTGTTCAAATGGAGGGATCTTAATAGTGGATCCAACTACTAGAAGCCTTTGACATATGGGGCATTGATTTCATGGGTCCCATCATGCCCATGTCAAATGGAAAGGTGTACATCATAGTCATTGTTGACTATTGTACAAAATGAGCAGAAGTAGTAGCCATCACCAACTGTACATCTTCTACTACTACTCAGTTTGTACAACAAAATATTATAAACATATTTGGTATGCCACATGCATTAATTTTTGATAATGAAACTCACTTTATAGGCACTACCTTTTGGAAGCTCACAACACCCTACACCCCTAAGCCAATGGTCAAGCTAAGGTTGCTAATAGGGAAATCACAAAGATACTAATAAGAACTATTAGCAAATATAGGAAAGACTGGAGCATAAAACTTAATGATGCCCTTTAGGCCTACTGCTAAACATGGAAACTTTCTATAGGCTATTCTCCCTATAAGTTAGTGTACAAAAAATCACCAACACCTCCTATAGGCTACTCTCCCTATAAGCTTTATACACTTTCAATAGCCTATGACCTTGACCTTGACTTAAGTCTAGCACAAAAAGAAAGATTAATAAATCTTAACTTTCTAGTCAAAAATCAATTAGTCACCATATCATCTAAATAGGTGCACAAGGTAATCAACAAAAAGTTCCATGACCTTAGAATTAGGAAAGTCAAATTTCAACTAGGAGATAAGGTTCTCTACTAGAATCCTACACATGTACCTCAACAAACTAAGTTCCAAATGTTGTGGGAATGACCTTATGTAATTTACAAAAATTTTCCTTCTAGGGCCATGATGATCAACAAACCTAAGAGCCCAGATAAGAAATAGCTAGTCAACATACAACAAGTCAAACCTTTCCACGAGCATAAGCTAGCTAATACAATAAACACCTCATCAGATGGACAACAATGCTCAATATTTCGTATCTCCTCCTTTCAACTTAGTCATGGGGAAGATGAACATCCATAATAACTATATAAATGACTCCTTAGTTTTTCATATTTTCGTTTTGCATGTTTTTATTTTTCACCTTATTATTCTTACAACTTTTTTATTTTACACATTATTTATCTTACACCTTTTTGTTTTACGTTATTAATTTTTCAAAGTTTTTGTTTTACAGCATCATTAGTACATTTTATTTTTCTTAAATATTTTACAATTTCTTATATATTTTCCTTTACTTGGATGTGATTTTCTTATTATGTTTTAATAATAACAAGCCTTATTGCTAACTGGGTACAATGTGTTTGATTGATATAAGCATGTACTATTTGGTTATTTGATTGTTGGTGTCTAGATTCTAGCTTTAAATTTTGTTACTAATGATTAGGACATGGTTTCTTTTTCATGCAACAGGCAATGAATCCACAACATCCACCCATCCAAAAACTCTATGATTTTCCTTATTTTGGAAATGTGTAATCCCTTTTTCATTCATTAAACTTTAATAAACTTGTGACTTTGGTAGTTTTTGGAATTGGGAAGGATTCAAAGGTTTGAACAGGGTCTAACTTTAAGGGAATTCAGTATTCTTTGTGCCTTTCTACTTACCTAGGTGCATGCGTGTTTTCATGAATTTCTTATCATTCCATGTCGACCAATAATAGGAGGTTGAATAAGTCTTTATAGGTGTGGTTTCCATCATTAAGAAAAAAATGATGAAAATTCAAAGCACACCCCTTAGATAAAATAAATGGGCTATAAGCACTAGTTATGGGACTAGAAAGACATGTTACCTATGCCTAAAGGTTCCCTCTAACTAAGACACTTTCTCACTTCCTACTTCTTGTTTTTTCTTTAATAAGGAACATTGATTATTCTGTGTGAGTACTCTTATGTCTTAGGGGGGTGGACTAGTCTTAGAATGGTGATGTGATGTCATTGAACATGGTTGGTTTTGGTCTAAACTAAGGATGGATCTTATCAAGTCATTTAATCATAAAATTCACAAGGAACTTCATGTGACCTTGATTAGGAATTTCATTCCACTCTCTTTCTCTTTCACCTATGCTTTCCATGTCTCACCTCACTACCAGTTTCATGTTCTTGTTCGATGTCCTAGTTTGATATGTTAAAATTCTTAGGTAGTTTCTTCTAAGTTTTTATACTTAACTTTCTGTAACCATTAATCATTCATGGGGTCCATGGACTCCTCGATTTGAAGTTATGAAAGGACAATAAATGATTTGAGCCTACATTGGGGAGGATCCACTCGCATACTTTTTGATTGGGTTAGTTAAGTTCTTTATCCTTAGACATTCTTATAATCAAATCTTTTTGCATACCCTCATCAATGACATCCAATTGTGTATACCTTCACAATGGTTTTTAGTCAAAATTCATTTTTATTATTGTGAATTCTTAACCCTCTTCAAGTATTTCATTGTGTTTGAAATTTTTCAAATTTAGTGAACTGCTTATCCATTTCACCGATTTTTCAACTTTCCCACTAACACTATTAATGAAATCAATCCACCATAATCACAACCTAGCCAAGTGTAACCACCAACAAAACAAGGTACTTAAAAGCTATACATTACACATTGCATACTAATCTATAATTTTGTTGTGATTGTAGTGGAAAGCATAGACTAGAAGTAAGATTGTCTTCATTAAAGGATAAGTAGCAGTACCATGTGACAAGGAATATTCATGATCATTGAATCTTCTCCCTTGCTTTTTAGCTATCAAAGGGGTTGGATGTTAGTCTTGTCTAGGGTATTCACTTCTCTTATCATGAACACCCAATTTTGTAAAAGACTGTAATCCATACACTCAGGTACTTAAAGTCTGTTTATTCCATTTGAGTTAGTCTGAATGTTAGTCAATTATCCCATACCTACCTAATATTTTTGTAAGAAACTTATTCCTCCTCTTGTTTAGTCGAGGATGTGTTTTTATTCAATTGTGGGGGTATGATGACTCATGTTTTAATATGCTCTGATATCAAAGCCTCAATATTGGATACAAAATATCGAACCCCAAGATGCAATGTTGAATATTCGATATCGTAGAGTATATGTTGGCCTATAAATATAGAGCTTGGGCATACAATTTCGGGATCAGTTTTTGTTTAGAGTAATAAAGTTCTTATAGTTTAGCCATTCAAAAGTTAGAATATTTTTGAGTGCTTGTAGCAGGAGTCTAAGTGTGTATGGACCTTTATTTGAGCATTAATGTACCTGAGCATAGTAATGTGATGAAAATAAAGATGAGCCCTTTTGATAATCCTTGCAGCACTGAGAATATATTAATGTTTCCTTTAATGCATTTATTATTCATGCACTTTACTTTAATGCATTTTAATTAAACAGTTAATTTCTAGTTGTTAATGAACACAAACATGACGACTTTGAGCATACATGTAGTGCTTAGTAATCAAAAAATGCTCAATGTTTGGTAACCTAGTAGGACTATATGCATTTAGGATGTGTCTAGAGAGTGGGAATGGGTACTTGTGTTAAGCTGGCTAGGCAATAGATTAATTAGATATTAAATTCCCTTACCTTTCATTCTTGTTTTAGGTGATTAAACTTTTAAAATATAATGTGATAAAAACTATATACTTCAATTGCACTTAATCATATATTGGTACCTCATGAGTGGAACTAAGAAGACAATGATAATCTAGATTAGATTTCACATCTTAGAACCAGTGTGCTTGAGAACTTAAGATCTCTAGATTTTGACTGGATCGAATGTGAATGCTTGTGATTCGTATGATTTGATGTAGGGGTACCTCATTACTCATCGCTTGGTAATCCTAGTGGTAGTTGCACAAAGTCCAAGGAATGTACAGGAGGCTAGGAATGGATACTCATTACATGTAGGCTATTTTAGACTTTACTTTTCATTGTTAATTAGTTTAAGTAATTAATTTCTCTATTATTGTTAAGAGTAACATAAGGCTGCAACAGCATCAATTATCATATGTCTCACTTTGCACTAAACCATATGTGACAAAGTTACCACTAGTCTAAGTGGGAAGATAGTGAATTGCAATCGAGGCATAATAATCTAGATACCACAAATAGTCCCATCCATAAAATTTGACCAGATCATGCATGAACATTTGTGATTCATATGGTTGGATGTAAGGATTACCTTGTCGCTTATCATGCTCTAATTACAAGGCCCTTTATCTATATTTTTTATGTCATTCACTCCTTAAATTACCAATTATTCTATATGTTCAATTACATGACATTTATTATTTCATTTCAACATTATTTTCTTTGAATTCTAGTTATTTTCTTCCGAATTTCAAAATTTAATGTTGTTATTGTTTAGACACTAAGCTTAATTTTAAAACTTTGGTCTTTAAAAATTACCAATGTTGTTAAGGGTTTCTATTTGTTAAAATACCATGTTTCCCTTACAAGCTGAGACTATTCTTGAGTTTCCGTACCCATATGAGAGGCACCCTAAGCAATAGTCTCTTAAAATAAGTTTTTTGAGGATGTCACTACGTGACCTATATTTATGCATCAACACCCCCTTTTTGGCACCAGAAGGAGGGCTATTTCCATTTTCTATCCCTATTTTTTATTTCTATTTTTATTTCCAATTTCTATTCTCAGTTGTCTATTTTTAGTTTTTATTTCTATTTTCCAGTTTCAATTTTCTTTTCAAGTTACCTAAACCATCATTGGCCTATTTCTATTTCCTATTTTTGTTAATAGTTATCTATTTTTGAGTTACTATGTTCATTTCATGAAACTGTTGTTTTCTTGTTTAAGTTTATTTGAATTTTTCTTTTGATTTTTTAGTTTCCTAAACCTTTACTGTTTCTATTTTGGCAATCCTTACCTTAGTTTAACTTTGATAAGGTGGTTTTCATTAATAACATTGTTCTATTTAAAATTTTATTATTTTTTTTGAAATTCTATATTTACTATTTTTTTAAAAAATTATATATATATATATATTACAATTTTAGTTCTTCTTAAAAAATATAATAATATATAAATATTTTTCAAATTTCTCTAATTTTTATAGTTTACTAGCATTTTACATTACTTGGTCTTTTTAGTTTATGAGCCAAGAATCTTCTCATAGAACATCTCAACAAAAATCTCTTACCCTTGTCCCTAATCGACTTGCTACCTATCACTTTACCTTAAGAAGACAATGAGCTCTATGTTTTCCAAACTCTATCTCAAGAAGGATTCAAACTAGGATGATAGCCAGTCAACCCCCAACTCCCTTGGTTAGCAATCTCTTTAATTTCACAAATTATCACAATATTGCAAAGCTTCTATAAAACGTTAATTTTTTCTTTGATCCTGCATCTTCCAATAGTGATGCACAACAACATGTAGAATGCTTTGAAACTTTGCTAGCCATCTATAATATTACTAAAAATGACATAGCATGTAGAATCTTTATAACTACTTTAAAAAATAAAGCCATATAATGGTATTTAATTTCCCCTAATGCCTCTATTAATTCATGGCAAGACTTTTAAAATAAATTTCTACTCCAATATGATAAGTTTACTAGTCTTGCCTTAGGCTCAAGAAATTTTACAAAGTTAAGAAAACTACTTGGGAAAAACATTCGTGACTATAATTTAAGATTTCTCCATCAACTAGCTTATGTGTCAAATGAGATGTGTTTACAGCCTGAAGGTATCCTCAAGGTTTACCTCTCTACCATCAATACATTCTTTGCCTATGCCATCAAATTTGATCGTAACATAATAGAATTACAAGGAGCAATGGCTAAAGCTATTGAGCTAGATCAAATTACCTTAATGAATAGCATTCAAACTCAATTTGGAATGATGAGTATTAGCAATCCTATACAATCTAGTTCCTTACCATCATAAACTTTCCTAATGAATAATACTATGTTTTATGTCCCTACTCCCTTCCAAATGCCTCAACCTACAAATAATTATTTTTAAAGTCTAATATCTTCTTCATTTTTACCATCAAATACTAGTTTGAATGATGATCAATTGAAATCTTTAATCCAATCTATTACAAACCCAAATGGAATAGCTAATCCTAATGGATCTACTACTCAAACAGAAAATCAAATGGTCCAGATAGTTTCTCTCCAAAAACTTTCCAATGAAGTAGTTGAACTAAAGTGATATAATAACAAAGTCCATATAGAATCTGAAAAATCAAGCACATCAATCAATGATGATAATTGTTGCTTTCATAACACTAGACAACATTTTTAGAAAACTTTTCCTCAATTTTTAGCATTATATGATGACAATGCCCAAAATCAACAAAATGGAAAAGCCTCGATTATGTTCCTCAACATACCTCATGAAATAGAAAATGAAGAAGTCACCTCATGTGAAAAAGTCATGGTAAGTGATCCTAATCCACATAACACTCATTACTACAGACTTAGTGATTTTATGAACACCACTTAACAACAAACTAAGAATAACTCTTATACTCCCAACAAAAGAGCTTCTATTCACAATAACATAAGTAACCAAATCAAATCATCTCAAGTAAACATTCAACAATGACCAAACTCACCTTTAATACCTACAATAACTCCACCTTAACATAAAGGTAAAGATGAACACAAAGCCTATGATCTAGTTGAGGGTTTGACCAGAGTTAAAGCTAACATTTGAATATATGCTCTTTTACATTTTAATGAAATGAAAGATGTGATGCAAAAGATACTTCATGAACTTGAAACCAATAAAGAAAAGTCTTCAATACTTGAAAAAAAGTTCATTTTATAGAAAGTCCTAATGCTCTATCAATACAAAACTTAAGCAATTTCATGTTGAACAAGAAATATCAACCACATTTCTTAACCACCTTGATCATTTTAGGAAAGAATATTCATAATTTCATAATGGACTTTGGTGAAAACATTAGCATCATATCATTAGAAGTGTGTAAAATGTTACGAGAAAAAATGCTACCACAAGAAAGAAGTATGATACAACTTGATGGATCTAATGTGTTTGTGGTAGGATCATTAAAAGGAGCGAAAGTAAAACTTAAACAATACCCATATAGATATTCTAGTAGTTGACATGTCACCCACTTATGGTATGCTTCTATCTAGGACTTTCATAGCCCAGTTTTAAGGGTTCTTTAGGTTAGATTTTTTAGAATCATTAATTCCTATTAAAGAAAAATCTAAATATGTTGTTATATGAAGAGAGCATTTTTATAAACATGTGGTAACAACTTTTAATCAACAAAATCAATCTTTAGAAAACCAAAAAACTAATCTTTATATTGGAGTTATTGAAGTTGGACTTGACAAACATGTTATGAATGATGATGTGAGTGAAATTTAAAAAATAAATCCTTTTTCTTATACACATTCCATCCAATATTATCAAGATTTTAGAGAATTTGAAGAAATCTATGAATGTATCTTACCTTATCATCAACATGATGGAAAAACATTTCTTTTTGATGATCCTCCACCATTAACAAGGGAAAAATATATAAATGAGATTCTAATCATCAAAACATTAGAATGTGAGCCAAATTTTAATGACAATCATTGTTACATTGATCAAAGGTTTAATTTTTTAGATTTTACTAGCCTAAACATTTGGATATTAAGAGTGGATGGTGCCTCTTCCAAGAAAGGATGTGAAGCCAAAATAATGATCATGCCTCTTGGGGAAGCTCCTATCCTTAAACCATCAAGTTCACATAACCTATGACTAACAACATAGTTGAGTGTGAAGCACTTATACATGGGATCAAACTAGCTCAATATTATGACTTATCCAAACTTAATATTTATAGTGACTCTTAAGTAATAATAAATTAAGTTAATGGAATGGAAGTGTATAAAGCTTATATCCTTAAATTTTTAAAGGAATTTGGTTACATATCCATTAAACATGTTTCTAGAGAAGAGACTTGTGTTTTCGATGCATTAGTACAAATGATCACTATTTTAGATGCTCATTTTAGACATAATGCTTAGGATTTTGAAATTATTGTTGAAAAGGTTAAGTCTTATTTTATTATAGATAAGTTCTTTTCTTTTCAAATTTTTGATGATGATAATCATGTTTATGAATAATTATTTTCCAAGGAAAAATTTAGTGATCAATGTTTTAAAGTTCTTGAAATTAATGAAGCTATGTCAAAGGATGTCATATTTCTAAATAAAATCTCTCCTAAAATAGCATTTAGAGAAGCTTTATTTATAACTTACACATGAAAATTGAAGAAATATCTAAAAATACTAATTGGAAAATGTTATTTAAAATAGAAACAATTCAAATTCAAAAGAAAATACAACACTACCATATTAAAATAAGAGCTTACTTACATGAAAATGGAAAACAAAACTTGATTGAATTATTACGTGAATTTAATGATGTTTTAGCTTGGACTTATGAGGATCTTAAAAATTTTAATCCTCTAATGATGATACATACTATACCTCTTAAACTTGAAACCAAGCCATTTAGACAAAAAATTAGACATGTTAATTCCAAGATTGAAACTTTGATGAAGGCAAAAATTGATAAACTTCTAGAATCTCAAAATATTTATCTTGCGAGACATTCAAGTTGGACATCAAATTTAGTGCCTATTAAAGAATGGACAAGTATGTAGGTAAAGTCTTTAAAGTAAGAGATCTAGTCCTAAAAAGAAATAAAGTGTCTGGTCAAATAGGTCCTCAAAATAAGTTTTCCCCTATGTGGTTAGGCCCATACATTGGCCCCAATGTTTACAAAGTTGTTGATTTGCAAGGATGAAAGTTAAATAGAAATTTTAATACATTTCATTTAAAGCATTTTTACTTAGGTGCCCCTTATGAGCACTCTTTCAAATGCTTGGGCCACTTTTCTTAGCTCTTAGTAGTTTGTCATTCTACAAGCTAGATTTGTTGTGACATCCTTTTGATCTTGGTAGTTGGCCTTTAATACTGTGATGTGTAATTTTTTTCATGCATCTTTTTGGTCTGCAAACTTCTTTTCATATATTGTGTACACTACAGTCACTTGTTATTCTAGTTCATTTTTAGGTCTACCTACTATGAGCATGGCTAAATTAACATATCAAAGATTTGTTAATCTCATGTATTCTATGAGGTCTTTGATTTGCATGTCTTTGTTATTTACTTTAGCTTGATAGACATGGGTAATAACATCCAATATTGGCTACCAATCTAGTATCTGTGTTGTGATGGTACTAATTTTGGCTTTGGTCATCTTGAAACACCACCAAATTTACATGTAACCTTTGTAACCCCATCCCATGAAGTCCGAGGTAAAAATTCATTGTAAATGTGAAAGTTGTAACCTATGAGGGGTAATCTCACATGTTTCATACTTTGAGGCTAAAAAATGCCTCATAAGTATTCAAAGCCTCATTCCCCAAGAGAAAATAGTCACTTAGTATTTATATTTGGGCTTGGGAGGGTTCAAAATGCCTTTTTGGATGTCAAAAATGGCATTTTGGCAACTCCAATCCTTCACATTTCTTAGCCCCAGCAATGACCAATGTTGCAAATTTTGAGTGGAAATAGAGAAGGTTTGACAACATTGGGAGTGTCTAAGCATCCAAATCATGAAGTGCATTTTATTAGCTATAATGGACTTGAAACCCTTACCTAACTGAACCTCCCTTTTCTCTCCTATGGGCACTTTTATATACATATTTGAAATCATTCTTTATTTTTTTAATAAAGTATATAGTTTCATTTTTTGTAAAATTTTTATTCATTTAATTTTATATATATATAATTTTTACATTTTTCACAATCCCATTTTGCACCCCCTAAGTCCCTAGGTGATCTACTAGACCATCCATGGCATCCTAAATTCCATTTTTTTTCTTGGATGTCCTAGGGATTTGAGGTTGAGGTTGTCATAGCTAAGAATCCTTAACATTCCAATGGTCAAGATCTTCAGTTGCTATAGTTTCTTGGTGCTAGAAGGAGGGAATTTGACCAATTTCTACACTAAAATATGCTCTTCCCACAACTAGCATTGACTTGCAAGTTGCTATTTTAATTTTTATAGTAAAAACCTTCTATTTTTGCCAAGAACAATGATGTAACCCATCACCCTCTACCCCCAAACCTAGCATAAGTGCTATAGGAATTTGAATGTTGGAATTTTCATAGCAGTTGTTGTGAAATACCAAGGTGAACATTGGTTTTCAGATCCATTTCTACCCTATCCTACTACCACATTTTCCTAGGGAAGCTAGTGTTAGTGGTCCAAATAATCAAACCCCCATCCCCTTCTTCCTTATTGTGAATTTTGGTAGCTTGCAAAAATCATTTTCTTGAAAGTCCTAGGTTGTCATTTCCTTGGGCTTCCACATTGCCATGGTGAATATTGTCATTCAAGTATGCCTAAAAAAATTCATAGTGCAATCACCTAAACATGATGAAATGTAGAAATGCTAAAAATCAAGTGAGAAAAGGCATTATACTACCATTGTAAAAAATGGCCATAAGTAATAATGATAACTCATGGGGAAATAAAAGAAACATAATCACAACTAAGAAATTAGAAAATGCATGGCTAAGTATAAATAAGATGAAAATATTACAAATAACCACCAAAATTATAACCTACATACTCAAATCAATGCCTTTTCCCCACAACTAAGTTACAAGACACCTAAGTTGAACCACATGAAGAATGTCGATGGGATGAATAAGAAGAACAAATGCTCATGAAAATCCTAAGAATCTAACTAAGGATTAAACTAAATAAGTTAGAAACATTATCATGAAGACTGAAACATTAAAATCTTATCTTGTATGACATCCAAACTCATGGAATTTGAATCATAATGTTGAATCTACTTATTTTCATAATCCAAGAAATATTCAAAAGGGATTACAAAAATAGGCTATAAATAGAAAATCCCAAAGTTAAATAAATAGGCACAAGTAGGATAATATGGAAAAGGATTATAATGATTAAATCTTAAAGCTTATAGAATTGACACTTATACAAGTGGAAGATCAATTGAGTGCTTTATGTCATTCAACCATTACCATCACTAGAAGATAAGCTTTAGCTCACTCACTCACAATGCTAAGTCACCAAGGATTCATAAGTGCTTCCTAAAGTAGACACTTGCCTTCCTTCCCTCATGAAATTCATTGATTAGATGCATATGGATTCCCAACAACCAATGAGATGTTAGCATCACACTTAATTTTATTCAATTGAAAGATCAAATCTCATCTTCTACTTTTCTCAATCAACTTCCTACCACACAAAAGAATGCATATGGAAAGAAAGAGATGAAAAATGAATGATGAATAATAGAGATAAAGTAAGAATGCAACATCATAAGATCCCCAACCAACCATTTAATTAGATGATGGAAGCATGTGAACCATTTTCTATACCCCATGAGAGATCCACTACTTTTTCCCTTCATTACTATTCGCCCACATAGTGGAGATAGACCTTTAATTCTTCTTTCTAAGTACAAGGTCATACTTGCCACTACTAGTGCCATCTAGCCTTAATTATTCAACGTTCTAATCATTGATGAAACCAAAATAAGATAATGTACCTCAAATCATCTAGAAGTCAAGATTTTAGTTTGGTTTTCTTCCATCCATACATGTATCCACAACAGATTCCTTGAATTTGGCTTTGCTAGAAGCCTATTGTCAATCCTTTTTGCTATGCCAGCTGATCCTAATAGTGATCCCTAGTAATGATGCCAATGATAAGGATCCAACTAGTTTTGAATTAACAAGATTTATTATACAAATTGTAATATGATCTAATCATAAGCTTCGAAGATGATAGTAAGTGGATTGCCAAGAACACTCATGTATATCAGTGCATTCAAGTAATAAAAAAGAGAGTATGACACATATAATAAAGATGAAAGCTATGTTTTCATGGTAAAAAAATAAACTATTTATTTACAATTTTATGTTTTATAATTTTTATGAATTATATAATTATAAGAAATAAAACACCAATAAGCACATATGCATTACAATTTCTCTTGGGAATAGGTACAATACTTGTGTTGTAATCCCTCTTGGGCTCTTGAAGAGAGGTGCAACACTACCCATGAAAAGCAATAAAATGGTCTTAGTCATAACCTTGATGGGAAATAAAAAAAAATAAAGCCTATGTTGCCATAGTGAAAAATAGAGAGAATATTTATACTTTTAAGTTTGATAATTTTTATGAATTTTATAATTATAAGGAACATAATAAGAGCAAACACACATGCACTACAATCCCTTTTAGGAAAGCTACAACACCATACATGAACAATAATAACATGATTCGTAGTTATAACCTTAATCACCTAACATCATGTCATATAGTTGTGATCTCCTTAGATAAGAATGAATCATCATACCTCAATCAAATGAAAATTAAATAAATATTTTTACTATTTTAATGTTTAAGGAATTGATAGTAAAATAAGAGAAAATCATGAGCTTTATTTACTACATAAACATTAGACTCCATATTGACTAAATGATTCAGGATTGCATTATCATAGAAGTACTTTGACAGAGTCAAGCTACACTTGTGAAAGTAATGACTCAAAATACACATAAAAAGGAAGAGTAATGAAATTATGAAAGGAAGATAGTGCTTTTCTCATAAATTGGATTCCAAAAGAGTAATGAACCCCCATATTTCCCGATGCCATAGCTAACATTGAGGCAGCTGGGAAGCTAGTGTGGGTGAAGTTTGTTATAACCTTTTCACCTTTTTATTTTTGGTAAAGGGGTATACCCCACTTACCCCCCACTCACTATTTATAGTAAGTACTTTAGTTTTAGCCAATTTTGCTTCTTTTGATCATTTTTGAGTTCCACTTGCTAGAATTTACTCATATTCTTGCCTTTTATAGGCTCTCTCAATCCATTTTTAGCACAATAGCCATGTCTTTCTCATAATCAACCAAGTTGCCTTACAACTATATTGACAATGGATCTGATCAACAATATGTGAGGGTCTATGATCCTAAAGACCCTACTATAATTAAATGTAGACAATTCCTAAGACTAAGGGGGAAAAGTCCTAGGTTCTTAGTAATAAATGAAGAGCACTATAACTTCATTTGCATCAAGATCTAGGATAGCATGTTGATCCCATGAGAAAAAGTAGAAGCTAAAAGGGAATTTTAGCTCATCCATCATGATGGAAAGTAGGATATTCCCTTTCCCTATGACCAAATATCCCTTAATGACCTCAATGTTAGCATCTTAGTCCTCCTCATTTTGGTTGACGAAGAGAACCCAAAGGTAAAAACTAGAGGAGGAAGATGAATTTGGGGCAGAGTGTGAGCCTAAGAATCTTTTAGAGGGACTCTTCCAACAAGGGACCCCCAAGACCATAGTATCCACCTCTATTGCCTTCACCTCTTCCTCTAGACATGTTCCACCACCTTCATCCCCATCATACTTGACCATGTTTAGGCCCACGCTAGTTATCATTATGTACCAAGCATAATCGATGTCGTAACCAACCATGTTCCATTACTCCATGCCACTTTCCATCTAGCCTAGGTCAGTATGACTGACATTAATAGCAATTACTATGACTAACCTATTGACTAGTTAGGTGGGATCCACCATGGAACCTTAAGCAACACAGGGGTTACATACCCCCTTTGTTTTGTTTATGCCTTAGATGCCAACACAAATATTTTTCTCCTTGTTTGGCCCATAAACCACAAGCATGACAAAACCTCTCCCCTCTTTCTTACAACCAATAGTAAGGCTACAAGACTCCCAAAAAATATCACACTATTTATGCAAACCTCGTAGCCAGTAGGGGCACCATATGGCTTGGATTAGGGCTTCAAGATGATCTAGGACCTAATAGAGAAATTGAAGACACTCAAGGCCTCTACTTCCCAAAGTGTCAAGATCATGGATTTTTACTTGGATGATCCCATTAGTCCTATGATCACATCCTTTGACACTTCCTCCTATTTTTCCTATCCCTCAATTTAGCAAGTATAATGGAGAGGTGATCTCAATGCTCACCTTATAACCTTCAGATCTGAGTGCTTGCTATTGTAATCATGGCCACACACTATAATGAGAATCTTCCCTATGTCCTTGATTGGAAAATCACTTAATTAGTAATGTATCCTATCTAGAGGATCCATATCCTTCATCGAAGACCTCATAGCCCAGTTTGTTAACTACTTCCAGTACAACTTGAAGTCTGATACTATGCTTGAACAACTGATGAAGGTTAGGTAGGGACCTCTTGAGTTAGTGTAAAAGTTTATCCAATGGTGGAAAAGTTTGGTAAATGAGATAACAGAGCCTATAGTTGAAACCCACCTTTTGGCTATATTCAAGGAGGTGATCAATGATTTTATTAAATCCAAGCTATACTATATTGACTTGCAAACACATGGTTAAGAATTCTTCTAGACTAACAACATACTAGATGCTGTGGAGACTAGTCATGATCAAGCTTACATGGCATACAAAAATCAACACACACAAAGGAACAAGGAGAAGAATAAACAGAACAATGTGGTTGTAGCGATAGTAACCAAAGAGGCCAAAACCACTTACTAGGGGCCAAGGATCAACCCACCTATGGCGCCTACTAGTAATTGAGATAACTTGCTATCAATCTTTGGGGCTAATGCATTAACAACAATTAGCTCCAAGTTTGAAAAGAAGAATAGGTCCAAATATACTAGGCTACCATTAAAACCATTTAAGCTAGTAGACTAACTATTGAAAAGTGGATGCATTCAATACAAGTAGATGACTAAAGCTTCCTAAAAGAAGCATGATAGGCTATGTGAGATAGCCAAAGATCCCACCCAAGCAACAAAGTATGGTCCCTAATTACCTAAATATTTTAAGTTAGACTACTTTTGCCACTAATACCAACTACTTGATCATGACACAAACTTCTACCTTGCATTGAAAGATGACTTGTAGAAGATGATAGATAGGGAAGAGCTAGTTCTATATGCATCCATTCATATCTGACCAAAAAACCAATTGATGTAGGTGTATAAGGACCAATTGAATGCTAATAACACTACATACATCATATCAACTTTCAACATAGATGACGATTAAACATCCACAAGGGAACCATTTGTGATTCAAGTGCCCCATCATGATGAAAGGACTCCTTTAGCTTCTACCAACTCAAGATCTTCCTTTGCCATGAGAGTACCATCACAAATGCCTCCAAGGGAACATTTTGTCATTAGGGTGCCCAAACCCATCATAGCCTAGCTAGCCCCAACAACCAAATAGTGACCTCCTATGGTGGGTAATGTAATAGCTTCTTCCTCAAACACAAATGATAATAACCAAAAAGCCTCAACCAAGTAGAGGAAGAAGCATAAGCAAAAGCCTAACAATAAGGGTGACAAGAAACTGAGGCTAATTTTCATATCATCTATACCAATGACCTCCTTTACACAACCTACGTCAAATAGTATACTCCTTGAGGATCCCAAAACCCAAAGCTAGAAGAAAGAGGAAAGATCTCCAATAGCAACAACGTAAGGCTAAGGTTTGCATTTTGGGACACATGGAAGAAGTGAATCACAACTAGGGTGACAAGTTCATGTCCAATGAAAAAAAATTTCTCAGTGTGATGAAATAGGTTAAAAGGTCCCTCAAATAGAAAAATACAATTTTGAGCCTATATGACTTGATCATGACTTTCACTACATATCATGAAGTGCTAGACAAGATGTTGATCTTCATCCCAATTAGTGAGGACATCCCTGATAATGAGGAATCCATAGATGCAATGATGGTTCCTTCTTCATCGAGGGATAAGAAGTCAACATTGGTAGTATTTTGTGATAGCAAAATCAAGGCCAATCCCAAAAATGGCAATGTAACTGGGGCTTCTCTTTTCATACCCATATGTGTACGATAATATAAGGAGCACTGGGTGCATGTAGATGATGGGGCTACAACAAATGTCATCCCATGTAACATCATTCAGTGATTAGGGTTGATAGAGCAAATAAAACATACACCAATAGCAAGTCTCAGGTCCTTCAACGGATCAAGGGTTGTTATCAATCGGTCTATCTCCTTGGATTTTGTGATAGGGGAGTAATTTCCCATAACAATGAATTTCTTAGTGGTGGAAGAGATGCCAGGCTTTAACCTTATCCTAGGAAAACTTTAGCTGGCTTAGTTACAAGCCTTGTCCTCATGCATCCACCTAGAGATTTACCTTTCTTATGAGGAAGGTGAGATCATCATTCATGATGATAACATGATGTCCCTGGTTGTTAACAACATGGACATAGAGCAAGGGACTAAAGTGGAATTTTAAGAAGAAACTCCTAGCCATGAAATCTAGCAACTCGAGAGAAAGAAGAAAGCTAAGAATGACAACGATGGGTAGTAGAATGTGTTATGGGATGAACTCCCTTTTAACATCATCAATGAAGGGGATGGAAAGTACAAACTTGTGTAGAATAGATCTTACACATTTCCTAATCTTTTGAAGATTAGGAAAAGTTTGCACAAGTAAAGTACACATTCACCCTTCCACCCCATGTCCTTATAGCCATATAATGATATGTACTAATAGCCATATAGCCCAAATTTTCTTTGTTGACTTGTACATTATTTTACTCTTTTATGCATGTAGCCGAAGTTTTTACTTTCATTTGTATTTTTATTTATTCATTAGAGCCTTTTTATTTTGTTACTTTTGCACAAGTTGTACATGTAAAAAGGCCTATAAAAATTTCAAAACTAGAAAAATCCATGAAAACTTTAAAACAAAAAATCACCAAAAATATAAGTTTCCTTTTAATGAGGACTCACCATGGCCTAAAATTGGTAAAACCTAGGGCTTGCCATGGCCTAAAACTAGTAAACTTACAACCTATTGAGGCATTAAACTAGCACCATAGTTTGCTAAGACTTTAAACATGTATCTATGGCCCACCATGACCTTATATTGGTGATAAATGTGTGGCCCACCATGGCATAAAACTAGCAAGTAACCCTTATCCTATGATCATTCATAATCTTACAGTCTAAATACCAAATGTAGCCATCAGCAGCATAGCCTCTCTTACAACATGTATAACCTTAAAATACTAAATCAGTAAAGCCATCAACAACATATATAGCCAAAACAAAAATTGTAACTTAAAATTTAAAACATTTTAAAATAATAGATATAACCATGGCCACACTATGTGGCATAAATACCAAAATAATAAATCATAAGTGTCAAAATATTTATAACTTAAGCATTGGGTAATGTCAATCATACAATGTCTAAAATGAAGTAGAATAAACCAAAAAAAATCATCAACTAAATTTATCACATCATGCATTTGGTGGTGCCAAGGAAGCACCTAGAAAAGGAGGAGGTGATGCATCATCATCATCATTTCCTACACCGTTAGGGCCGCTAACATCACATGGTACCATAGCAAAACAACTAAGACATAGTAACGCATAGTTCTTACCGATCTTAGGTGCAATCTGTTGCAACTAACCAACGATGTCCTTTGCCATCATTTGCATGAATTATATCTTGTTCATGACCTCTACCCATGGTTTCATATGAAACATGGATGTAGAGGCCTTTGGTTATGGCTCAGAAACTATGATAAGAATAATAATCATCAAATAGTAAGAACTATGAAATTAAACATAGAACTATAGGTAATAATGAGTAAATCATAGGCATACATGGATCCTCATCATCATCATCATCATCATCATCAAGGATGTAGATCAAAGGCTTCCTAGGTAGTGGCTTGCGAAAAACGTTTTCTAGATTATCCATATCTTGCTATAAGAGTGCTTCCTCTGCATGCCTTTGTTCCTCCTCTACCGTAGTAGCTATACATCTCTACTCCTCCCCTGCACATATGTGTGCCTCCTATGCTTGTCTTTGCTCTTCTTCCATAGTGATAGCTTGGGTTGCTAAGTTCTACCATTGACTTGTAGTCATAACTCATCAAACAAGTTAGCACGTGTAGCCATATGACATAATGTAGCCAAAAACATTAAGAGTATAGTTAAAGCGTATTTTTGATTTCCTAATCTAACCAAGGGATCTTGAAGAAAATATTTTTCTTGGAGGGTGGCTTTGATGCTAGTAATGCCTCCTCCGCTGGTCATTTCAAATTAGCCTTGGCTACCTCATTAGCCTTAGCACACAACCATTGAGCTCTCTTTATGATCACTGGGAACATACGAGGTTCCTCCCACATGTTGTCAGGGGATTTCCATCGACTAATACTAGGATTCTTGGTGTTCATAGAAAAAAAAACCCATGTCCTTTGGTAGGTTTTGAGCTTGCATAATCAAATAAAGATGTTTTATTCAAGGATTGAAGAGCTATTTTGGATCATGGTGCATCCATGATCCATTTTTTCTCACCACTAAGAATTCTATGAATCTCTTTAGATAGCCTGTAAAAGATGCATAGTCCATGTGGCCTTTTGTAGAGGGGTCCTTGTAGAGTTTGAGGATTTCCCCCTTGAGGCTCTTAGCTAAGAAAGTAGCCTAGTGAAAATGAGTTCCCTTTGTCAAGACCTTCTTGAAGGCCCGTCCATATGCAATACTGATTACTTTCTTTGTGATAATAGTTTAGGAAAGGCCCAATACTTGAACAAGGGATAGGACTCCCTTGCATCAAGGTTCATGCAACTATCAAAAGCAAGTCTAGAGTGATCCTTGATGGCAACAAACCACTTCTCAACTTTCACATGATGGCTAACCTCCTTCATTGGTTCGATGGTAACTATTATCCCATTAGTGAGAATACCAAATAAGTTGTGAAAGGTGGCCTCACTAATGGAAATGGCAATTGGTATGCCTTGCACTATGGTGTGGAGCGCATTAGCTCCTACATCAAAGGATTTAATGATGTTTAGCATCTCTATAGAAGGAACAATAGGGCTAGGTACCATGAAGACCTTAAGCAAACCTACATGCATGATGTTTGTCTAGATGTTCTTAGATGCCTACCCCCTCAACCACTCCTATGCTAGCCCCACTTCATTGAAATTTAGGATGAAGGTATCTGCAGAATGTTCGGTGAGGGGTAGAGTGATATCAGTAGAAGTGAAAAGTCCTATAAGCCAAAGACAAATGCTTAGTATTACTACAACTACATTTAGACCATAGAATACTTAAAATCCAAATAGCCATAAAACCTTAGGTATAACATAGAAAACCATCCTTCTTCTCACCTTTCTTCTTCTATCTAGGCAAAGCTCATGTGGGGCTCCCAACAGTGATACCCATATCTTTGATGGTCTTGGGGATCATCCACTAGTTGTGCACTATTTTGGTAGCCACACACATCTTATAAATAGGGTCAAATCTAGGAAGGTATTCATCAAAATCCCCTATTAGCTATTCAAAAATAACATGTCTAATCTTGGAGCCTTTGGTGAATTTGCTCAATATGGTATGGGCTACTACTAAGGTTTGATCATTCTTGATCAAACCTTGATCATTAACCCTATACTTACAAGATGTGTGTAAAGCTAAAAAGTGAGGAAAGATGATCAAATGAAATAAAGCCAAAACATTAACACTTATAATAGACATGATTACCCTTGTGATTGATACATAGTGGCTAGAGGATTTTGGAATAGTGGGTGGGCTCCTTGTGCCATCATCAAAGTATTGTTAATGTTGTATCGAAAATACTCTAGCATCTTCTAGATGTCCAAAAGGTAATGTGCATTGATGTTGTCCTTTGCGTCCACTAGCTCTTGTACTACTCAAGTATTTGGACCATTAGTTATGAATCAAGCAATCAAATGTGTAGACCTCGGTAGTAGGGTCTCCACTATGATCCTAGCCACCTATGCAAATAAGTGTGACCACATCATCATAATAAAGTTTTTCATAAGGTAGGAAAGGAATTCCCTTACCCTTAGATGGAACCATAGTGACCCATTCACTAGGTCCATATTAAGTGGATGGGTGTTAGCCTTGAATTGGTTGATATAGCATAGGATGCCCACCAACTCAACCATGATGAGTAAATGCTTTAGTAGGACCTTGTAGAGGAAAAATATAGGCATCATTGGGATCATGTTTCAATGCTTAGAATTTCCTTATGAATTTCATAAAATAGCTTAATTAGGCATGAAATTAGCCCCTGTAGAAAACTCTAAAGTGTTTGTAAAAATTCATTTAGAGATTTGATAATAACTAGTTTACAACCTCCATAGACATTAAACCATTATAGCCAAAATATTATAACCTAAACATCATAGCCAAAATTATGCCATAGTCCAAACCATGCATTAACTTAGAAAAAGAGTTAAAAGCTAGAAAAAATGGCCATAGGAAAAAAGCATGCTAAAAATAGTAAAAATCTCTATTTCCCATGAAACCAACTTTAGAACATAGTTTACATCTTTAGGCATTCTTAAGGGTATGGAAGTTGGAAAGAAAAATCTCTAAGTATGTCAATAACATCCATCTCCAAGGGGTAAAGTGTTACAACTAGAATTAAGCCTAATTAATAAATCCATAGATAAAAATTCATAAAAAATTTTACGAAAGCTCTGATTTTAGTGAATCGACACTAAAGGAACCCTAAAACCAAAATATTTTTAGCCATATCTAGAATATTGAAAACTACATAACCAATATCACATGAGTGATAGCCAGACTTACACAACTGTAACTATCACCATAAACCCCCTTCCATGCATAGTTGGTAAAAAAATTTGCCAATTTTTTTTTGAGCTCTAAATAGAGTGATTCCACAATTGTTTGAAATTTTAAATTAAGCTCTATGTATCAATCCTTATCAAAAATTTAAAACCCCTATTTTTTATTCTAAAAATTTTTATAAACTTGGATGAAAATTTGAAAAATGGCACAAGCTCTAATGGCACAACCTAATTAAAATAGTCATAACTCTGTTGTTATGAATCCAAATCAAATGAGACCACAAAAAATGTAGAGCTTAAACATAATCCTAAAAACTAATAACCTTATAGTTTTCCAATGTCTAGCTAT
This sequence comes from Gnetum montanum, assembly GCA_015680685.1. NCBI lineage: Eukaryota > Viridiplantae > Streptophyta > Gnetopsida > Gnetales > Gnetaceae > Gnetum > Gnetum montanum. Next base: position 47,247 of record MNCI01007438.1, read on the forward strand.
TTTTGTGATAAAAAAATTAACATCTTTGCTTGTTTTTTCATCAGGAAAGCATTTAAAAAACACAAAATTCATAAAACCTAATTTAGTTTAGCCATGAATTAAAGCCTAAACAACCAAACAACCTTAAACCCATGTAAAAAACATTAAAATAGGGGGTAGGAGTTTTTAGAATTTAATTTTAATAAAATTATTAACCTAGATCTGACAAAAATGGCTCCACTCCCAATATTTTTGGAAAAGGCATACAAAAAAGCAAGCCTATTTTACAAATAAAATCTACCAAAGCTTGAACAACCAAATAACCCTAGATTTATATAGAAAATGCTAGAATATGAGGTAGGATTTTGTTGGAATTCAACTTCATCAACCCCCTTTGCTTAGATATGAAGAAAATGACCCTATCTTAGCTAAAAAAACACAAAAAATGACTATAGATGGCCTACTTGGGAGTGAGTGTAGAGGAAGCTGAAACACCACAAAAATCTTTGAGTTTAGCATCTGTCTGACAAGAAGCAGATCCCCATGACCCACGGGCGACTTCGGCTACATTTGAAGTCACACAGGACAATTTTGAAAATCGAAACATCTGATTCTTACCAAAGTGTTGTGCTGGCATATACGCCCAGCGTATACGCCCAGTTTTAAACCGTGTTGTGCCAGCGTATACGCCCAGTTTTAAACCAAGCTGTGCTAGCGTCTACGCCCGGCGTCTACGCCCGGCTCTCCGGCGTACACGCCAAAGTACGGTAGATGCACACGCTCGACGACAAGATCTCCAATGGAAACATGAAGATTACACCGAAGAGCAAGGATTGAAGTAAGTGGACATCCTTCGGCGTATACGCCCGACGTATATGCCCAACATTCACCAGCGTATACGCCCAGAGTATACACCTGGCTCTCCGACGTACACGCCAAAGTACGACAGATGCACACGCTCGATGACAAGATCTCCAATGGCAACATGAAGATTACACCGAAGAGTAAGGATTGAAGCAAGTGGACATCCTTCGGCGTATACGCCCGGCGTATATGCCCAACATTCACCAGCGTATACGCCCAACGTATACGCCCGACGCTCAGCATACACGCTTCACACGCACACTCAGCAGGTGCAACAGAAGTAAGAATTGAAGCAAGTCGACGTCCAGCATCCATCAGCGTATACGCCCCAACGTATACGCCAGCATCTATCCAAATCTACGCCCAGTGTATACGCCGGCCTGTTGTAACGTATATGCCCAACGTATACCATGTTTCTAAATTGTAACGCCCGGTCTATATGCCACGTGTCTCCCAGTCCGATTTTCTCGGTAACCCTACCCCTATAAATAGCCCAGTTTTCCGCATTTACCAGGTCCGTAAAAATTTACCAGAGTAGACCCAGAGCAATTACGCTGCAGAAACCCCCTTACGCTTATGCTTACGCTGGAAGTCCTGTATGCTGAGCACAGTCCG
>MNCI01007438.1:69179-93540 GCA_015680685.1 Gnetum montanum
CTTTAGTTTGCTCTTTAAAAAAATGGCGACATTATCTTTTCCAAAATCAAGTTAACATAATTTGCAAAGATAATGTGCTCAGAGCTATAACTGGAAACATCTACGAATCAAGCAGGATAGCCCGTTGGAAGGCAATCATAGCTGAGTTTGACCTGCACTATGTGGCACAATCGTCAATAAAAGGGCAAGCCATAGCAAATCAAATGACCATGTCGCCAACGCATGATCCAGGTAAAATAGAACCCGAATTCCCAGACGAAAATGTAAATACAATAGACACAGTGCCAGATGACTACGATGCGATTCTAAACTTCGATGGAGCATCCACCTCTCGAGGAGGAAGTGCTGCCGCTGTAATCACGTACCCCTCTGGAGAAATTAAACCTTTCGCCTATCGCTTCAACTTTCATTGTACTAACAACGTAGCAGAGTATGAAGGTCTCCTCAGAGGTCTCGCGACCACACTAGCTTCGGACGTTACACAGCTTGTAGTCAGAGGGGACTCACAACTAGTCGTAAACCAAGTCACAGACGTCTATACGTGTAAAGCGCAACACTTACAACCATACTGTGATTTGGCTAAGCACCTACTCAAAAAATTCGAAAATGTTGATGTCCAACATATCTCTAGGAATGACAATACCATTGCAGACGCCTTAGCAACCTTGGCTTTAAACATATCCCCTGACATGTTTCATGCACTACCAAGCTCCGTGACCAGTTGTGCCGAGCCCATAACCAACACTCTCGACATGCTACCAATTGCATCTATCAGTACAACACACGCTAATGAATGGTACGATGACGTAAAAGAATACCTTCTGCGCAGTGAAACACCACAACATTTAACCAACGCACAAAAGGATGCAGTACACAAGCGTTCTAAACAGTACACATTAATAGGGGATACGAGGGCATACTGCTGACATGCGTCAATAGTACCGAAGCCCAAACAATTATTGAACAAGTGCACGACGGAATATGTGAGGGACACATTGCACCGAAGGCAATGACAACCAAAGTAAGACGCCTAGGCTACTATTGGCCACACATGGAATACGACTGTCAGTCCAAGGTCAAAACATGTAGTATATGTCAAAAACACGGTAATCTCATCCACATTCCACCAAATGAGTTGCATACAACACAAATCACATGGCCCTTCCAGAAGTGGGGACTGGACCTCATCGGCCCAATAACACCTACATCTTCTGCCGGGCATAGCTTTATTATAACAGCGACTGAGTACTTCACGAAATGGGTAGAAGCGGCGCCCCTTCGTAAAACTACTTCTAAACAGGTATGCAACTTTATCCTCGAAAACATTGTAACCCGTTTTGGCATTCCCATGGCAATCATCACCGACAACGGGCCACAATTTAGTAGCGCCGAGACCAAAATGTTTTGCGATAGTCTAGGGATCAAGCACTCGTTTTCATCCCCTTACTACCCTCAGAGCAACGGGCAGGCAGAATCAACAAATAAGACAATCATCACAGTACTCAAAAAGATGCTTGCCCAGAGCAAACGAAGATGGCACGAACAACTGGTGTATGCGTTATGGGCATACTGTACCACGCACCGGACCTCGACAGGTAAAACTCCATATAGTCTTGTTTACGGTTCAGAAGCTGTTTTACCTTTAGAATTGCAGGTACCGTCTCTAAGGATCATGCTTTCTGGACTCCTCGACGATGAGCAAAACAATGATTTATGCATCATTGACCTGGACTCGGTGGAGGAGGAACGTGTGCATGCACTCGATCAGATCAAATGGTACCAGAAGCAACAACGGCAACGACATCGACATGACATTCATAAGTGCCCCATCAAAGAAGGAGACCTCGTACTTAAAGCTGTTCGGGAACACCCAGATAAATTCTTAGTCAACTGGGAAGGGCCTTATCTGGTCATCAAAGCATTCGACAACGGGGCATTCAAACTAGCTGACATGGACGGAAAAGAGTTTGCAAATCCAACCAATCACTTATTCCTAAAACCGTTCTATACATGAATTTGAACTCAGGTACGCGTTAGTTCTGGAATCACGACTATAAACTGATACCAGAGACTAGTCCTGGAATCATGACTATAAACTGATACCACAGATCAGTCCTGGATTATGACTTTAAACTGATACCACAGATCAGTCCTGGATTATGACTTTAAACTGATACCACAGACTAGTCTTGGAATCACGACTATAAACTGATACCACAGAATAGTCCTGGGTTATGACTATAAACTAACACCACGGAGTACGCTAAGACTATAAACTAGCTCGCCTCTTCATGGTCCGCTAAGACTCAAAACTGGCAACGCAACATCTGCCATGATGCTAAATGGGCAATGTCCGACGGGTTACGACGCAAAACTAACCCATGATAGTCTGCTAAGACTATAAACTGACGCATTCATCTTCGACTCCTCATTCCACAGCCATATTCATTCATCAGAATCATTGCATCCCTCATCAGCATCATCGACATTCACATTCCATACTCAGAATCGCCCCAATATTTTTGTTCACCTGCAGCTGTTTAAATCTAAACTCACTAATTCACTCATGGTTTTCTTGTCTCTTTGGAGTTGTGTTTGCAGGATGACGCTTGGAAGTTCTCGTACGAGAGTGCATTTCATCATAGGCATCAAGATGAGGTAATGTCCATTGGTCCACCTGGCAAGACTAAATCGAATCATTGACCTGCACATTCCCATTCCCCAAAAACCCACTATCTATTTACCAAACTATTGCACACTGCGAAACATTACAGCAGTCGCAACACACAGAACACAATATTCGCGCATGAGTACAAGGACAAGCTTCAAAAAAAAAAAAAAACCTGGCCACGAACGGGACCCTTGGCACTTCCCATATAAGCCCCAGGCAGGAAGGTATCGGTCTTCAAAATGCGTACTCATGTCAAATGCAGTCAAGAAACATCCTATCGCATAGCTTTGGCTCTTCGCTAACAGTTTCCCCAAAGAAGGGAGCTATTCCTCCAAAGAATGCAAAACATCACCCCGTAGCTTTGGTAGTGACAACTGTTCCTCTTGAAAAATCACCAAGAGCACTGTTCTGCCAAAGGACGCAGATCACATGCTTGAGTTCCGAGTCTGCCGAAAGATGGCTATCGATAAGGACCGGCATGCCGCACACCTGAGCATCCCATTTTCCCAGCATGATCCCTCAGGCAGCCACTGATCCCCACGATCCCTTCCCTCCTGCCAGTTACCAATCTCGCCCTTTCAATACCATTCACCACTGAACAAGGTACGATGATGTCTGGTCAAGTGGTAAAGGACAGTGCTTTTGTCAAGTTGCTTGTGGTGTTTTGCGCTTCTTTGTTGACGCTTCTTGGGTCGATTCCTCTAAGCGTCAACAAAGAGGGGCCAATGAAACACCACAAAAATCTTTGAGTTTAGCATCTGTCTGACAAGAAGCAGATCCCCATGACCCACAGGCGACTTCGGCGACATTTGAAGTCACACAGGACAATTTTGAAAATCGAAACATCTGGTTCTTAGGAAAGTGTTGTGCCGGCGTATATGCCCAGTTTTAAACCGTGCTCTGCCAGCGTATACGCCCAATTTTAAACTGAGCTGCCCGGCGTCTACGCCCAGCGTATACGCCCGGCTCTTCGGCGTACAGGCCAAAGTACGGTAGATGCACACGCTCGACGACAAGAGCTCCAATGGCAACATGAAGATTACACCGAAGAGCAAGGATTGAAGCAAGTGGACATCCTTCGGCGTATACGCCCAGCGTATACCATGTTTCTAAATTGTAACGCCCGGTCTATACGCCACATGTCTCCCAGTCCGATTTTCCCGGTAACCCTACCCCTATAAATAGCCCAGTTTTCCACATTTTCCAGGTCCGAAAAAATTTACCAGAGCAGACCCAGAGCAATTACGCTGCAGAAACCCCCTTACGCTTACGCTTACGCTAGAAGTCCTGTATGCTGAGCACAGTTCACGCTCCGCCTACCGTGTCAGCCGGCTGTATCCCTTCGTCCACCGGGGCTTTACGTCCGCCTTGTGTCCCTACACAACTATGTTAGACCGGTGCACAACATTTTAACTCTATAATCCACTGTTCACGCTTGTTGCAAGTTCTTTTACAGTTTTACGTTAATTTGGCCCACGCTTCGTTTACGCCTGCTTACGTTTACGCTCCGTCTACGTCCGTGTACGTCCACTATTTACGCCGTTTGCATCTATTTACACCCTTTGTACTTGTTTACGCTATTTACGCCTGTATACGCTTATGCTGGGCCTATCTCTGTTTACGCTGTTCATGCTCGACGTTGTTTACGCCCCTCTACGTTTACGCTGTCTACGCCTGTTTCGCCGTTTACGCTTTGTTTTACACATAACCCAGCGTATAACACTTCGGTGGTGCTCGGGGAAGTCCTTGTTTGATCCGCGTGCGGACCATCCAAGGCACTCTGTCTTCGTCCACTCCAGCTCGCCCTCAAGCGAAGGCAGGGTCGACGGTGCTTGTCCGCGGATCTTTCGGTGCCCATAACGTTCCAGCCTCGCACCGACGATTTCGGTCGGCACAGAAGCCTGAATTGAAATAGGCCTAGGTAGCTTGAAAAGGTCTTGAGTAGCCTCATCTACTTCCTGAAGCCTTGGGCTTTTACTTGATCCTCCATGTTTCTTCATTCTGGCTGTAGTAATGTTGCAGAAGCTTGAAAATTGAAGAGTTGAGCCTTCTATGTTGGTTGGAAGGAAGTTTTGGTGCTTTGACATTGAAGGGAGATGATGTATATAGCAATAAACTCTCCTAGATCTTTGCTCTAATGCACTAGGTATAAAATAGGAAGTGTGGATGGTGTTTTAGGCAAATTAACAAAAAAAATCAATCCTAAACCCAAATGTTTCCACTCTTACCTCTATTGCCAATTTTATGTAATGGAACTCAAAGTGCACTAAAGTGCAAGGGTGGAAAAGTTTTCTCTACATTGGGAGTGGAAGGGGAAAGAACACATAGGCTTAATTTTCTTGATTTTTTGAGTTTTGAGTCATGGACCCAACTGTGCACCCTCATGCATGGTGTTATTAAAACACCACTAATTTTGGGCTCCTGCGACACAACAGCAAATTTGTCTAAGTGTTAAAACTTGGGAAATTTTTTTTTTAAGTCTAATATTATGCAATGCACCGTAGATAGCTTAGCACCCTAGAAGTCCTAATGTCTGCAAATGTTTTCCTAAGTCTGCTTGCTATGCACCCCAGCATAGTCAACGTAGCATCCATTTCCAAGGCCAGTTTACGCAAATGTTAAGCCAGAAGTAGTCAAAAGGGCACTAAAGATGGACTAAACAGTTTGGAAAATTTTCTATCTTCTGGACCATCAAGCTTGCTATGCTCTCTAGCTTGCCTAGGTCGACACATGTCTCAATTGTCAGTCCACCTAGATGCTAGGCTAGGAATTGTCAAAAGTTCTTAAGATGGAAAAAATAGTTTGGAAAATTTTCTATCTTCGGACTTGTTACGCTTCACTATGCTACACAGCATAGATAATGTAGCAAGAATTTTAAGACTTAAATTTCCCTATGTGTTGGACCAGACATGAAATGTGCATTTGGCAATTTTTTAACTTTCGAGACTACCTGACCTGCTTCATCCTTGGAGTGTGATTAGTGTCCCATGGAAAAACATTGCAAGTTTTGTCAAAATTCATCCAAATCTTGGTGTTACTCTTTGCTATGCTACATAGCGTAGATAGTGTAGTAGAGGTGCCAAGGTCAAAAATTTTTCAAGTATGAAATGAGGAGGTATCAAGCTATTCTGACATGAAAAGTGTAGTTGCTAGTTGTTAAAGTTTCCTATCTTGCTACATCCAAGAGTGGCATTTTCAATTTTGACAAGATTCATTGGAAAATAGGTTCTACGCCCTACTACACTATGCAGCATAAACAACATAGCAGGCCAGAACCACAAATTTTTTCTAAGTGTTTACACTATTCTTTGTCACACTAGGTAGCATAGACAATGGAACACTTGGAAAACACCTTTGAATGCCTCCAAAAGCTCCTAGAACTCAGCATCGATCATCATTTTCACTTTGGCATCTCTCTGATGGCCAAGATCAGTAGTTTGCTTTATTTTTGCCCCTTGTTGATCCCCAAAATTGTCCCTATGCTTGACGCTACTTGGAATAGGCTCCAAGTTGCATGTGTTTTGGGCATTTTTGTAGGTACATGGAAGTTCTTTAGACTTTGGTACATGTAGTTTGGGCAATATGGTCACAATTTGGCAAATTTTCAGTCACTATTCTTGTCCTATAAAGCATAGCACCATTAAGCTTAATACTTTGAGCGTAGCACATCAACATAACACATTCACATTTGTGCTCTATGGGAAACAAGACATGTGGTGTCTAATCCACGTATCCCATCAACCCTAGCTTTATAAATACCTTAATAATTAGCATTTTAAGGGTTGGCTTTTGCAGTTGGCTTTATAGAAGATTGGCAAGCAAAAGGTTGGTGAGCAGCAAAGCTCAGCATTATAGCATTCCAAACATCTACCCCACTCTCACACTTGAGTGTGACACTTTCACCCTTCACCCACACAGTGTAACAACTATCATTCTAGCAAGTTTTAGCTCCTTTACATTTGTCAACACCACGTTCATAGCATCCAAGGAACTGTGACCATATTACCTTGCTACCTTGTTGTGCCTATCTGACACTGTGCACCAATTGTACACATCATTTCATCAAAATTCACACTCCCCCAATTTTGGGGTGGTTCATTTTCTCACCTAAACTCATTCTATTTTTCTTATATCATATATTTTAAATTGTAAGCATACTAGTTTATTTCTATGGTCAATATGCATTAAGACATTCACGTCGATGCACTCTCATTATTATACATGTTATGCTCTTGCTTATTCTAACTCCTACGCATGATGCTCTAAAAACACCATTCGCAAATGGTTATTAGACACCACATAAGTTCCTGTATGATCAACCAGACTGTTTAGGGTGCCCAATTTTCATTTTCTCCAACAAAACCCTTCCACGGACTTGTGGTTAGGCTGTATGCTTGTTAACTTCTCGGTGTTCCAACCACTGACATTCTCAGATGCTATAGTTTCTAGTGCTAGAAGGAGGGCCTCCCTATTCCTTGTATGTGCCATGGGTAGTCGTGTAAGCATTCTATACCCCATCACTAGCAATAGGCTAATGTACATGTAACAAACTTGTGGACCTACTACAATAGTAGCTAGATCATAGGCCAACACAGGAGTTGTATACATTTCGATCGGTGCAAGTTGGTCCTGATTGACGGTTCCTCTAGAACCCTGTAGGATAGAATGCCCAAAACTATGTACTGAAACATGTAGCATGACAACCCTATAAGCATGAAATTCCCACCTAGCATAACGAGCATAACAACACAAGATACTATTTTTTCAGCATTTTCAGACTTTGTCATTTTTTGCTTATCTTCTATGTAGCTTACCTATTTAAGCATTTTTGCTCAAAATTTACTGTATTTTACTATTTCTCACAAGTTTCTTTGCTTCTCATGTCCTTTTTGACATAGTAAAAATGAACACACCTAACACCTCAGCTACCACTTTGAGCTTGGAGATAGCTCATCGCTTGCAACATGTGGTGGATCTTGAGTGACTGCTTAGCCCAATGCAATCACAATAGTAGTTTCTTCAACTGCGACATTAATTGCTTGAATGCATGACATGTGATGAGAAGTGATAAAACTTCTTATGTGCAAAGATCCAAGTAGGCCTATCATTGGACTACTAGGAATTTGAAGAAAAACGTAATTTTGGAATCATTCACCAGAATGGAAGGGATTTCCTTCCTACTCCTAATGCCATCATCCCACTCATTGAAATGTTCCAATGGATTTTGAACCAACATATTTGACTAAGTGGGTCAAAAGAACAAGGCACAGTGTCCCACTATGATGAGCCCCTCCACAATGGGCAAGACACAATGAGCCTGCTCTATGCCACAGTCTCACAACCACTTTTGTGTTCCTTCCACACCAATCACAGTCCTCTACCTCTTTTGTGATAGGTACGACACTTCCATAGTCCAAACCTTTTCTAGTGGTAGGTAGCCATCAAATGCTATCAACATAATAACATGTACAGCCTTTGGCTTCCTTTCCCTTTATTATCCCTTCACAATCTGTTCAATTTTTTCAGCCAACATTTGTGATCCCTACGTTGCCATATGTACATACTATGCCTACATCACAACCACAAATAAGCCCTATTTCCATTACCTCTTCTATGCCAATCCCACTACCAATAGTAGCTCCAACCTCAACTGCATGGTGGACAACGATGTACTTTCCTACTATCTAGTTGTCTCAGATGTCATAGTATATGTAGCCCAAAATGTATCAAGCTTCACATATGATGCAACCAACTATGAGGTTGTGGGTTGTTCTAGCAATGGGGTAGATAACCATTCCTATACCACCACCAATGGTAGTTGCTTTGGCAGCACCACCCATAGGGTTGTGGGTTGCTCAGACGGTGTCACCAATGGGGCCTACTATAATAACACCCCCAATAGGATTAGTAGCTACACTAACAGCATCACCAATGATGGTTGCTTTGGCAGTATCACTAGTAGTCCAACTAATGCAACCTTCTATAATACCCTTGGGTCTAGACCAAGCTTTTTAGCTTATTCAAACCCTCATTAATGAAGTCAAGCAGTTTAAAGCCATCGGCTCTAAAACAGTCCAAGTAATGAACTTTTACCATGATGACCCTATTAGCCTTGTTGTTCCTTTTCTCATGTTGCATCCTAGGATACAACTTCCTCAGTTTATAAACTACAATGGAGAGGGTGATCCAAACACCCACCTAGTTACTTTTTGATGTGAGTCCTCATTACTACAACCATGGCCACATGCGATTATTTGTGTCTTCGCCATGTCCTTGACTAGTAAAGCTTTAGACTAGTATTGCATGCTTCCCCATGCTTCTATTTCAACTCTAGAAGAATTACTAAGTCAGTTTGTAACTCGCTTGAAGTACAATTTGAAGCCAAAAGCCATCTTAGACCAACTCATGAATGTCAAACAAGAAGCATTAGAACCCATTCAGAAATTCATACAATGATGGAGTGCTGCTTTAAATGAGATTCGTGAGTTAATTGTTGAAGCCCATCTACTAGTCATTTTTAAGAGTGTTGTAAATGACTTCATCAAATCCAAGCTATACTATTTAGTGCCACGCTCCCTTAGCTAGGACTTTTCTTAGAGAAAAAGCATATAAGATGTGGCTGAGGCTAATAGAGATCTCACTTACATAACTTACAAGAACGCACATGCAAAGAAAGATAAGGAAAGGGGAAAGCCACTACAACCATTGTGGCTACTATGGTGGGTGAAGCTAAAACCAACAACAAAAAATAGGTGGCTAAGGCCCCTATGGCCATGACCACTACTAATAAAACGTCAAGCTCTAGCAATGTGGAAAGTAACCAACTTGTAGCATCAACAGCCATGGCACAAGCTTCACCAAGTTCAAATTTTGAGCACAAAGATCGCTCAAAATATACCCCACTATCAATTAAGCCATTAAAGCTTTTGGATCAATTGCTGAGTGGTGGATGTGTTCAACATAAGAAAATGTCAAAGGAGGCTCGTACATGACATGAGAGATACTGTGAGATCCTCCAAGACTCCTTTGTAGCTTTTTCTAATGAGCTTCAGTTACTCAAAAATTTTAGGCTGGATCAATTTTTCAACTACCATCAATTGTGTAGCCATGACATAGATTATTGCTTAGCATTGAAAGATGATATCCAACGTATGATTGATCAGGGTAAGAGAACCAATCTATGAATGTCTATAAGGACTCGCTAAACTCTAACAATACAAGATATACCATTAACACTCTTAGCATTGATGACAACATAGAGTCAACACATGAATTGTTTGTGGTTCATGTACCTTCCCATACTGCCAAAGCTTCGGTGTCACCTAGGCCACAATCCCCTTTTGTCATTAAGGTATTACCATAAAGGCCTATCACATCATTCGTAGTTAGGGTCCCCCAACACACTGCTGCAACAACTTAGGCACCTTTTATTATAAGGGTGCCAAAACATATAGACTCCCCATTTGTTCAAAGTCCAGTGGTGGAAATTGCATCACAACCTTCTCACCTGAGAAGATGTGATGAGTGCCTAGTAGATAAGATGACTAGGGAATACACTGCACTATGCCCCCCTAAGCCCATCCCTTTGTCGATAGTTCCTATGGCTTTATTTCCAAAAGCCACCTGCATACACATGTGCATGCAACAATCAACCCCTAAGGCTCAAAAGCCCATAGTTCAACCAAAAGCCTCATCTCCTCCCCCTTGAGAAATCTATCTTTTAGGACATATAGAGGAAACAAAAATCATCAAACAATTAGACAATGGAAAAGATTTCTTAGATGCATTCACACAAGTTAGACAAGGTTTAAAATAAAAAAAATACAACTTTAAGCTTGTACAACTTAATAATGATTTTTGTGGTACATCGCGAGGCTTTAATTCGCATGTTGGCATGTATTCCTATTAAGGAAGATATGCCAGTAGAGGAAAGAGCCATCCATGCTATCATGTTCCCACCTATGGTTGAAGAACCATGATCAACCCCTTTAACTTTCCATGACAAAGCCATTAAAGTTGATCCTGAAAAGGGTCAAGTAACCACTACCCCTATGTTTATAACAATTCATGTAGGTTAATATAGGATTTGTAGGGTGCATGTTGATGATGGGGACACTACCAATGTAATTCTATTCCCTATTGTTAACAAGCTGGGCCTAGTGGATCATCTCAAGCTCACAACAACTTCTTATTTGAAGTCATTCAATGGGGCATGCATCGTGGTCAAAGGAACTATCACTATCAATTTCATAGCAAGGGATCAATTCCTCACTAATGTAAAATTCATCATGATAGAATAGATGCCTAGGTTCAATTTAATCCTAGGAAGACCATGGTTATCCCAATTAAGGGTTGTCTCTTCACCAGTACACCAAGAGATCCACCTACACTATGCAAGTGGAGAGGTGGTGATCTTTAGTGATGAAGTAGCCCCTTGGGCTATTAACAATATAGATATAGAGCAAGGGTCAAAGATAGAAGTCTCCAAAGATGCATCACCTATTTGCAATAAAACCCAATGTTGTTTAGCAAGTGAACCAAGCAAAACTAACGGTGGCATGGAATGGCCTTAAACTACCCATGGCCCAAAATGGCCTTAAAGTATAGCATGGCCCAAAATGACCTTAAACTATAGTGTGGAGGCCCACAAGGGGCCTAACTACATCAATAAAAATGGCAAGCAAAAGAAATGGAATGAGCATCATACTTCTTATTAAATCGTAAATACAATACATAGTCCAAAATTATGTCCACATTCAAAGTTGCAATATTTCTCGAAAATGGGGTTACATTTCAAATATTTTAAAGTATCAATGTGTAGGCTACAACTTTTCTCCCCTATCCTTCTCCACCACTCCACTAGGTCCTACATCTTCATCTAGATCCTACATAAACCAAGGATAAAAAAATAAATCAATGGATAAGCAAGATAGCATATGAAGCTATCATGACATAAATTATAATAAAGTAAACATAACTAACTTGAGATGGTCCCACATCCATTTCTAGTGGTATTTTGTTAAGGCCAAATTCCAAGTGCCAAAGGATTTCTTCCTTAGTCAAATTAGCCCAATCTTCCTCCCCTAAATCAACGCCTACTAAGATCTTCCCTTTCTCCATAGCTATCCATGTGGGTGGGCCCAAAGAAAAGGTAGCAAAGGTGGCCTCCCTAGAAGGCATGGTCACTTCCCTCTCTAGGAATTCACTGACCACTAAGTGCTTCACAAATCTATTATAGGCCTAGGTAGCACCAATAGCGTCAAGGAATAGCTCACGACCTCAACTTTCTATAGACTCATCTCTGTACTTTTGGTAGTAAGCAATGCATTCCATTTTGTACATATGCTTATGATTATTTTGTGCTTGGCCCCATTCATATACCTTGGTGCTATAATCTTTTCAATCTTGGTTCTTTTGAGCCAAGAGATCTATTTGCAAGCATTGTTCAATTACTTTGTGTGTGGCTTCATTTTTACCCCTCACAGTTGACCAATATCTAGCATAATCAATGATGACCATATGCCAACTACTGTTTAAGTTATCACAGGCCATTAAGAATTTGTTTTGTGACCACAAGTATTCTAGTTCAACGACTTGGCTCGCCTTTTCTTTTTTGAGTTTCTGGACTTGCTTCTAGAGGTCTTCATTGACTTGCCTGCACTCCCACAGTGATTGTGCCAAGTGTAACGTGCATTTGCTAGCCTCATCATATATATGATAATGTACCTTTGTTACCTTTGAAAGGAATTCAGGCATAGCTTTAACTTCAATTGCCCTTCTTGGGTCCCATTTAAGTCACGAAGCTTTTATACCAAAAATAAGAAAATGTTAGTCATAAGATTGTAAGAAAAAAACAACACATGGGGAGGCAGTGTAATGGCCTACCTAGCAGATGGTGCCTTCAGACATTCTCCAACATGTATCCTAGGGAGATGTCATAGGTTGTGCTTGCCTTCATCCACATTGGTAAGGCCTAAGTGTCTACATTTGCTTCTACATGCCATTGATTCGATGTCAAGCTCTGGTTTTTGTTGTTATGCTCTCAGTGGGTGCTACACCCTACTCTAGACCATGCTATGCTTTGAACTATGAGCTTCAACAATGAAAATGATAGGTTTACCATGGGTAAACCCCTATTTATACCCTTCATGGTTATATGATACATCATCCTCTTAGGATGTCCCATGTCTCAATCATAACACGAAACATTCCATGTTCCATGGGTAATGTGCTTCATGTCCCACACATAATGCAGGATGTTCTATGTCCTGTACTGTCCTAAATCATCGATGTAAGGCTGGAAGGGAAACAGACACCGAGAGATCATTGGGCAACCACAACTGACCCTACCTTCGCCCAAGGGCAAGCTGGAAAAATAAACGAAGGCAGAGTGCCTTGGATGGTCTGCACACAAATCAACCAAGGACTTCCCCAAGCATAAGCTACGGCTAGTGCTGGGTTATTGTAAACGGGATGTAAACGGAATGCAAACGGCGATACAAAATGTAAAAGAGCGTACTAAATTATAAATAAAGCATAAATAGAGTTATATTGTAAAAAAAGCATAAACCAAAGTAAATAATATAAATAGGAGGAAATGATGAAACTGTATTGTATTGTTCAAACAGGAATATGCACCGGTCAAAGCGTAGTTGCACACGTGTGGATGGCAAGTCAAACACCTAGCCCCAGAATGATATGACACGATGATGCGATGATGAAATGGGATGAACATGAGAAAAAATTGAAAGCCAACAATCAGATGTGCTGAGTGCCCAAGGATTGCAAGCTCTGTCCTTTTTCAGAATTGTCAATTTCTCCAATTTTTTCCTCCCTCCATCTTCTTGTTTTTGCCTCCTCCAATTTGTGTGAATTGATAGGGTAATTATAAGGTTGGGCTAGGCTTGGGCAGTTGCATTCTTTGACTAGGTTCAATGTATCTATGTTGGATAGTTGTGCATGAGTTGGATGTGTGTTGGCAATTGCATTCTTTGACCAGGTTCAATGTATTTTACAATTTCTGGGTCATTCAAGCCCATGAAAATACAAACAAATTAGAAAAACAAGCCCTTAAGCGATAAAAATTTAAAGAAAATTTAGGAGGATTAGCTCCAGCTCTAGCCCACTTAAAAAATTATATATATATTTTAATTGTGTTTTAGACCATGAGGGCTTGACATGCCCACAAATGGGGATTTATAATAAAATGTACAACAAGAGAAATTTGACTGTCGAGCGTGACTTGCAGTGTGACCTCCAAAACTTGCAATTTTGAGCAGAAATCTAGAATTTTTGAAGGCTGGGACCCATAGTTATCAATAGTGGACCCTGAGGACAACTTTCACCATTGAAATTAAGTCATTTTGGCTCAGTTTTAGGGCTCTAAAAGTTGGTGACGCTGATCCTTACGCTGTGCAACGTCTGAAAAAGTAACCCCAACGTCACCAAGTCAAAATGGCACATTTGAGGGCCAAATCTTGATTTTCGAGAGGCTGGGAGCTGCTAGGGACCTTGGTCAAGGTCATGGAGGATCCTTGTGCTCAATTTCAGTCTATTTTGACTCAATTTCTGGGCTCCAAAAGTTGGTGACGCTGATCCTTACACTATAGAGCATTTGAAAAAGTAACCAAAGTGTACTTAGCCAAAACCAAACATTTTGAACCTAAAAATTTTGATTCTAGATGCTGGAAGTTGGTGCAGTTGTGTGTGGACCCTAGGGGGACCTTGCCTATTGAATCATGGACCATCGAGGGCTATTTCAGAGGCCTCCAAGTTTGGTCACGCTGTACTCATGTTGGGCAGCAGCATGACTTAGCTTGATTTTTGTCTAAAAGTGCTAGGCCAAAATTAGTGGTGTTTCATGTCCCACACATAACACAGAATGCTCTATGTCCCATACGTAACACAGAACATCGCACATCTTATGTAGCATAACACACAAATTTTCTCAAAAGAAAATTTTACATTTTAAAATTTTTACATTTTTTCTACATGTCCAAGGAACATTTAGCTCAACCCCACACTACAAGCCTTTGAAGTTTGGCTTAAGCTTTACACTTTATGCATAGTGGCAATCCGCTAAAACCTTAAACTAGTAATCTTGAAATTCTTTTTACACTATATGCATAGTGACAATACGCTAAGACCCTAAACTAGTAATTTTGAGATACTGCATAGTTACTTTATATGTATTTCATTTCATTTTGCTTTATTAGACATGTACCACTTGACACTTCTTTGGTTTTCAATCATTTTGTAGGATTGTTTGGGCAAATGAGTACACATGAGGATCTTTGTTTACCTTTAATCTTGACTAGACCCCATGGTACACTCATAAGATGCATGAACATAGAGCTAGTGAACTTTGAATTGCCTCCTTCTAACCTCAACATAGCAAATTAGTGGTGTTTCATTGGTCCCTCTTTGTTGACGTTTGGAAGAATCCACCCAAGAGGCATTGACAAAGAAGTGCAAAACACCATGAGTAATAAAGCATCAAACATTAACCGTCGACCCTTGGCTGGGTGTCATCGCATCATTTTAAAAGTACATGGGATTGAGGGAATGTGGTTCAAGATGCAAGGGAATCAGTTGTAACCAGGGAAGCTAGGAGGTTAATGGCAATGATTGCTGTTGGGATTTGTGGAAGAGGAATGCTCTCTTGTGTACAAGTTATGTCATCGGTCCTTGTCAACAACCAGGTTTTTAGCAAACTCGGAACCAAGACATAGGAGGTGCATTCTTTGGAGAAACGGGACTCTAATAGAGTATTTGTGGGCCCCGTTGTAAATAGCCAAATCCATGCAATGATGTGCAACATGGTCTCTTTGAGACATGAGTGTAACTATTTTTTCAAGAAAACTGCCTTGTCACCTGGGGCTTGTATGAGAATGGCCAATAGTCTTTTGTTTATGATGTCAACGGGGTCTTGAGGACCTTTTCCGTGCATTTTGCTCTTTGACCCTTTTTATTTTTTTTCTTTTCTCGGTCTTTTTGAAAGAGCTTTCTTTTTGTGCCATGCTCGTNGAGAAAAGAAAAAAAATAAAAAGGGTCAAAGAGCAAAATGCACGGAAAAGGTCCTCAAGACCCCGTTGACATCATAAACAAAAGACTATTGGCCATTCTCATACAAGCCCCAGGTGACAAGGCAGTTTTCTTGAAAAAATAGTTACACTCATGTCTCAAAGAGACCATGTTGCACATCATTGCATGGATTTGGCTATTTACAACGGGGCCCACAAATACTCTATTAGAGTCCCGTTTCTCCAAAGAATGCACCTCCTATGTCTTGGTTCCGAGTTTGCTAAAAACCTGGTTGTTGACAAGGACCGATGACATAACTTGTACACAAGAGAGCATTCCTCTTCCACAAATCCCAACAGCAATCATTGCCATTAACCTCCTAGCTTCCCTGGTTACAACTGATTCCCTTGCATCTTGAACCACATTCCCTCAATCCCATGTACTTTTGAAATGATGCGATGACACCCAGCCAAGGGTCGACGGTTAATGTTTGATGCTTTATTACTCATGGTGTTTTGCACTTCTTTGTCAATGCCTCTNTATCATTTTTAGGTCATGATCCAGGACTATTCTGTGGTATCAGTTTTAAGTCATGATCCAGGACTGTTTTGTGGTATCAGTTTTTTAAGTCATGATCCAGGACTGTTCTGTGGTATCAATTTTAAGTCATGATGCCAGGACTATTCTTTGGTATCGGTTTTAAGCCATGATCTAGGACTGTTCTGTGGTATCATTTTTAAGTCATGATGCCAGGACTATTCTTTGGTATCGGTTTTAAGCCATGATCTAGGACTGTTCTGTGGTATCATTTTTAAGTCATGATCTAGGACTTTTCTGTGGTATCAGTTTTAAGTCATGATCCAGGACTATTTTGTGGTATCAATTTTAAGTCATGATCCAAGACTGTCTATGCCAGTTTATAGTCATAGTGGACTAATGCTTTCCTTGCTTGTGTAAAGTGTGATGCTGCATGCATGGTCATGCTACATGCCTACGAGATCCTACAAAAAAAATCAACTAGGAAGAAAACAACATCAAGAGACACATGCCGTACATAGAGTTAGAATGTATGAATGAATGAAAAGCAATGCAAAAAATGATAGTTTTAGGCCGTTCCAAGCCGTAAGCTAGTTTAAGGCCTTTTTGAGCCATGTATTTTTGTAGTTTTATGTTTTTTATTATTATTTTTCTTTGTTTTCTAGAGTATATGTGTGCAACTAAATCTAACATAAATTTCTAAAGTGTAAAGCAAGATGTAAGGTAAATACTTGAAAAAGAAAGCAACGACCATGCAAGAATCTAAGTCGTAAGTTGTAACTGTTGGCGACCGTTTGGGATGTGACCGCCAACGAGTGTCCTTGAATAGGATTTAGGTGCCTGCTGGTCTCTGGAAACACCAAGGCCCAGATAACTCCAAATAGACTCAGTAGTTAATGTGAGTATGTGTGTGTGCTGTTGCGGTATGTGGTTGTGTAAAATGTAACAATTGTGTTGTGTGTGAACTACAAATGACTTACTTTAAAGAGATTCAGCCAACTTTGCCAAGTACTGTGAGTTATTGAAAATTTCCTATTTTGTTCAACTGCCTAGTCTACGTGGTCCTTATAATACCTACTTGTAACAAATAAAATTTTGCAAAAACATTTGAGCACAACTCCGCAATCTACTCCTAATTTTCCCCAGAGAAAGAGATAGTTCCACAAGAAAACTAGAAATAGAGCAA
This sequence comes from Gnetum montanum, assembly GCA_015680685.1. Taxonomy (NCBI): domain Eukaryota; kingdom Viridiplantae; phylum Streptophyta; class Gnetopsida; order Gnetales; family Gnetaceae; genus Gnetum; species Gnetum montanum. The sequence goes on from MNCI01007438.1 coordinate 86,597, forward strand.
GATTCGATGGAAATAAGCAGAAAAGAAAAGAAAGCAGATTTGTGTAGACCTCAAATATTTAAACAAGGTAAAATGACACGAGTAAACACTTCGCAATAAAGCTATCCCAAATTCAATATCTACGAATTGTTCAAACTTCCAAGGCTCAAACAAGCAATATCTTCAAGACAATCCTATTATGCTACCAAAAATTGCTGCGTAAACTACCACGTACGAGACTCCATTTTGACTAGATAATAGATGTCAACGATTGCATTCAAACAGAACCTTTAAAAGACTTGACAATTTCTGATTGAAATACCACGAGAATTCACTTTAAAGATAAAAAGAAGCTATTCTGGTCCCATCAAAATACCAAAGATTTTCTGAACCCTCTCGACTACTGAATTGTTCAACGGCGTGACTACAAACAGAGGCTCTCTTACAACAATCCCAATAGCAGTTCCCACACGTTGCACAATAACAAAATTTACTACTAAAATGCTCTTAAGGCTTTTAAACACAAGCGCTTCTATGGCAAAATTTTAATAGAAATTTCTATCGGGCAACAAGAACAATAAGAGCAATCTAAAAATCCCAAAATTACTTGCCAAGGATGATACTATCTAAACCACTAGCTAAGCAATTTAAACAAAACAAAAAATGAAATGCATAACTCACAGGACCATGACAAAGAGGCTGAAATCTTTATTCTAGCAAGCCATCTTCCAAGAAATCTTCTTTACAAATCTTCCAAGTGTGATGTGTGAGGCCTCTTGTGATTCCCCCCCTTTCCTCCTTGACCCCTGAAGCCTTTTTATAGGGTTCAAAGGTTGGTAGGGAAGTTACATATTCAAAAATATCTCACCTAACTTTTCTCCCAAGTAACTTAGCCAACCAATGAGGAGATTACTTGCGCAACAAGTTAGGAGGTTACTTGCCCAACAAGTTAGGTAAGTTACAACAATTTTGGGTGGTTGCAACTACCAAAGAGAGGAAGAGATTGACAAGTGGTCTTGGTAGTTACAATATTATAGAAAATTAAAATACAATCTCTAAAATACATGGGAATACAAGCTATAGTTGCAACTTACTCCATATATATATATCCTTTTAATTTTGCCTCTTCAAAATGAGATGTCAAGTCTTCTAAGTGGTGTATAAGACTTCCCAAAAAATGATATTCTCCTTTTCCTAGGAAAAATATCCCAAAAATATCTCAAAAATATCTCTCCTATCTTCTCTCTTAAGTAATTTGACTAACCAATCAGAGGATTACTTGTCCAATAAGCTAGGAGAAAATTATGTGATTTAGGAAGTTAGGAAGTATACATAAAATGAGGAGCATTTTATGCTAACTTTAATGTGACTTTAAATGGGATAATCAATATGGAAAATTTTTATATGTTAATGACTTATACATAATAATGTTTTAAAGAAAGCTTTTCTAAAACAGGGCTCCACACTATATGTATTGTATTATGTACTTTGTTTAGATCCCTAATCTAATCTAATTTAAATTTTAAATTCTAAGTGCCACTAAGCTTTACGATTTTGTAACAGAAATATAATATAATCTCCACCTTATTGGTGGTAGTGGTAGTTAATTTATTTTTTTGCATCCCGATAATTGTAGCTAAAATTCGGAATGACCTGAAAGAAGAACCCGAAGGCGAAGCCACCGAACCTGCAACTGATTCAACATACCAAAAATCGTTACCAGCAATTGTCGGCATAGGAGAAGGCTCAGCCACCGTGTCAGGAAACGTCGCCGTATCAAAGGAATTAGCATCAGGCATGGTTATATTTTTTTTGATTGCAGGTTCCAGGGCGGATAAACTGGTGATTGCTGATTTGTTGTTGTTTCTTTTACCACCTAGAACACCTTTTGAAATGCATTCACAGGCCTGCAACTGCCCAAAAATATTGTGCCATCTGTACCATGCGGTTTGTGATGATGTGTAAATCTTAGGGCTCCTCCCGCTATGGCAAAGCTTCTTCTTTTTGTTTTTAGAACGGCGAGGGTTTCAGAACAGCACAGAATCCAGCAAGGTTTGGCGACGCATGAGGGGGTTTTTGTGGCCCTGTTCACCTGTCACAAAGGTGGTCAACATTGCTTATGTTTTGCTACCCAACAAAAAATGAAATGCTGATGTCTGTCCCTTTCTTTTCCTCTGTTTCTTGATGACTGCCGCAACCGTGTTTTTCTTTTCTCTGCATGAATAACGTTGCGCTGATGTCTCTGCCACCCTCTCCATCGTTGCCTCCGATCGTGGTCTGCACCGCTGCACCGTTGCCCTCAATCGTGACCTGCAAAATGCTGGTGAATATTGCGGTCTTCCTAGAGGCACGATGCCTTGGTACCTTGCGCTTATACCATGGTGAAAAATTCTGATTTTCTGTTTAATTTGTGCAATGTGTTCCAAAAGAAATCAACATCTCCCCTTTGGAATAGGGCTAAGGTTTATGCTTATCTTTTTACAGGAGAATTCATTAAAATCCCCATAGTGATTTCCATCTCTCTCTTCTTCTTCTTTATTTAACAAAAATGATAGAAACTAATACCTTTTCCAATCACATCTTGCCATTACAAATATTTGTATTGTAATATTTCAGAAAATCTCAACCATCTCATGTCTCTATTCCATACAATGGCTAAATGTGCCAACATTTCTGCCCCCTTAAAAACTTAAGTAAACTTATACAGCCTCATTCCCAAACTAAAACATCTTGAAATTTTCATTGAATTTTTACATTCAAGAAGAAATATTTTTTGAGGAAAATTCCCATTTAACATAAGGTGAGATGGGACAAAAACCTCATTCCTAGAAGAAAATCAAACTGTACATAACAACTATACATTATCAAGTCCTTCAATGGACTATTCTTGGGATGGAAACTGAATTGTGAGGGTTACCCTAGTGGGAATCCTCATCTCCTTCACCTTTTCATAAGATATTTCTGATGTAATATAAGCAGTCTTGTGGTCTTCTTGTTTGGTGGAGCTCTCACCTTGATTTGATGAAGCTTTCTCTTCAAGCTTTTCCTCATTTTCTTGTTTGGAAGAGCTCTTTTGTTCTTCTCCATTGCTTCCTTCATTTTCTTCTTGAGAGGCCAAAGCTTCTCCCCATCCCCATGATGACTCTCCATGAGTTGGTGGCTCTTCTTCTTTTTCTTCATCTTTGGAGCAATCTTGATATTGCCCCCAAACATTGGACTCAATATCCAAACCCCAAGTGAGAAAAGAAAATTCATCGGATAGCCAAGCCATAAAAGGGCATTCCTTTGGAGCTCCACAAGATTTAGCCTTTAGATAGGCCTTCAATACATGCTCAGGGCAACATCCCATCACATATGGAATAAAAGGCTTTCTCATTGCTCTCTTAAACTCCATTAGCTCTCTCTAATCTTCACTACCAAACTTGACATGAAAGATGATGAAATCTTAAACAATCTAACCCTCCTTTTATAGGTGCCTAAATGTTTAACTTCCATCCAAGTGTCTCCAACCAAGCTTCCTTCTTTTTAGGCATTCAAACCATTTGTCATAATCCTCACCAAGTGGTGGATTAGTCACCTTCCCCACTTGTCAAACTTGTAGAATTCCACTTGTTTTACTTGTATGCTTCCACTTGCCTCATTTGAAGGAAAGATAATGTTGCAAATATAAATAAAGCATAATTAAATATAATAGACACTATATTCCTAGTAATATTTACATAATACTATATACATATGTTATTTTTGTGTAATGACATCTTCAAGTTGTATGCAATTGTCCCAAATAATGTTTTATATGCAAAACATTATATGGAAATTGCAATTCCATGCCATCCAAGGTTGATAATTTGTAAGTATCCTCTGATAATTGCTTTGTAATTTGAAAGGGACCAGTCCATGTCGGTGTAAACTTATTTGGTTTCTTCATATTCCATAATAGGACAAGGTCTCCTATCTTGAAATTCCTTTTCAAAGATTTCCTATCAAACCATCTTTTGACTTGAGAGGTATTCCGTAACAAATTATCCCTTGCTTTATCTACTTCAGCTTCTCTTTTAATAAGCAAAGTCATGAAACTTCTATCTTTATCAGTCTTTTCACTATATCTTTGTACAAATTCAGAAGCTGAGCTTATAATCTTGTTTGTAATTCTTGCTGGCAAACCATAGACTAAGTTATATGGTGATGTCCCAATAGCTTTCTTGAATCTGATTCGATCTGACCATAATGCGGATTGTAGATAATCAATCCAATTTCCTGGATTCCCATCCATTGATTTCTTGATATAAGCGATAAGCTTCTTATTAGTGGATTCCGCTAAACCATTTCCTTGAGGATAATAATTTGATGAAGAAAATAAGAAAATAGATCTTTCAGATGCCCATCTAATAAACTCTTCGGATTTGAAGGCGGGTCCATTGTCTGACACTAACACTTCGGGTACACCAAATCTACTTAGAATGTGGTCTTCTAGAAACTTAATCACGTCTGATGCTGAACTTCCTCTTAGAGCCTTTGCTTCAGACCATTTAGTAAAATAATCAGTAGCTGTGAGAATAAACTTGTGTCCAGCTCTTGAAGGAGTAATTGTACCAATAAAATCCAAACCCCATTGCTGAAATGGTCTATCTGCAACTACTGGTTTTAAAGGGGCTCTAGCCCTTTTAATCTTGGGCCCATGAACTTGACATTTATAGCATTTTTGAATCTTTGAACTAATGTCTTGATACATGGAAGGCCAGTAATATCCATATCGAAGTATATGTTGCATAGTTGACTTAGGGGATTCATAAAATAGATTCAAATGATCATGAAATTGTTCCAAAATGAAACTAATTTGATCATTATGAACACATTCCAATAAAACTCCCCGAAAATCCTTTCGATATAATATACCATCTTTAACAACAAATCTTCGTGCTCTTTTGAAGAAAGCTCTCTTTTGACTTGCAGTTAAATTATTTGGGATTTTCCTGATAGTAAGAAATTTGAGAATATCATCATACCAATTCTCTTCATGGGTGTCAAATGTATAAACTTCACTTTCTCTAGTCATTAACTTGGCTAGTCCCATTCCCTTAATTGTCTTGCATATTTCCAATGAAAATCTGAAACTTTGCAACTTTATAAGCCATTTTCCTCTTTGCAATCCAATCTCATTTTGGGATAGGAATTACTTGACTGTAGGTTCAATTAGCATAATGTGAACTAATGAACTCTCCAAATAATATTTAAAATGCTGAAGTGCCTTGATGACTGCGAAAGCTTGTTTCTCTAAGTCTGAGTAATTTAACTCTGAACCTTTCAACTGATACCCAAAAAATCCAATTGGTTCATCTAGACCTTCACTATCTTTTTGTGTTAGAACAGTAGCAATAGAATCATTTGAAGCAAATGAGTATAACCAAAAATATTATTTAAGTCTAGGCTTTACCAAATATAGAGCCTCTTGTATAGCCTTTTTAATTTCTGATAAAGCTCTTTCTGATTCTGGTGTTTTCTCTACTTGAATATCCTTTTTTAACATATGCATCAAAGGTTTGGTAATTTCGGTAAACCCTGGGATGAACTTCTTCACGAAGTTTATCTTCCCAAAGAATGATCTAAGAGATTTCTTACTAGAGGGGTGTTCAATATTCTGTACTGCTTGAATTCGGGAATTGTCTATAGCAATCCCTTCCTGACATATTATATGGCCTAATAGACTTCCAGATTTAACCCCAAAGATACAATTCTTAGGATTTAATGAAATACCAAACTCACGACATCTGTCGAAAACTTGCTGAAGATGATTAATATGATCTTATTTTTTCTTTGAAAATACTGTGATATCGTCCAAATAAATCACCACGAATTTGCCTAATAAATCCTTAAATGCTAGATCCATTGTTCTTTGAAAATTAACTCCAGCATTTGACAATCCGAATGGCATTCTTTGGTAAGCGAAAGTTCCCCATTTGGTGATAAATGATGTTTTGTATCTATCATTCTTATCTACCACGATTTGATTATAACCTGAGAAATCGTCTAAGAAAGAATATGCTTGATAACCTGAGACTTTAATAAGCATCTCATCAATTCTCCGAAGTAGATACTTATCCTTTCTTGAAGCATCTTTGAGATTTCTAAAGTCTACACAAAGTCTTATATCACCATTTTTCTTTTTTACTGGGACAAGGTTAGCAAGCTATGTAGAATATCGTACTGGATATATAATTTGTGCTTGCAAAAGCTTCTTGATTTCGGCTTCCATAGCTGGTTCAAATGATGGATTAAACTTCCTTTGTTTTTGCTTGACTGTTTTGCAACCTTCCATTAAAGGAATCTTATGCATCATCACATCTTGCCGAAAAGCTTTAAGATCATCATAAGACCAAGAAAAATTGTCTAAATTACTTCTTAGACATGTTAACAATTCTTGCTTGAAATTTGAATCTCCTTCCTTTGTAACATTTAACATTTTTGGTGTCTTGTCTAATCCAAAATTTACCATCTCGAAAGCTTGTTTATCTGGGTTTTGTATGTCTTTTCCAGTAAGTAAATTTTTCTTGAACTCATGTTCGAAATCAATCATCTTCTTTGGAATGAAATTAGCTTTCGAATTTGAAGGCATTTCAGATATCACTTGATCCTCAAATTCTTGTTTATTTTTCATAAATCTTATTACTTGATCATCATCTTCAAATACTTGCAAATGTCTTATATTGTCTGGTACTAATGGCTGATGTTCTTCTTCAATCATGACATCTTTGTAACTCTCTAATAATTGCATATCCAATGTTGAAGCTGCCTTTACCAAATCATCTGCTATAAGATTCTCTGCTCTATTTACATGCTCTATTTGGCAATGTTGAAACTGCTCTAATAACTTACAAGCAAGTTGCTTATAAGGTCTTAAGAATGAGCTCTTTACAAGACAGTTACCCTTTACTTGTTCACAGACTAATCTTGAATCTCCTTTTATA
>MNCI01007438.1:94229-179841 GCA_015680685.1 Gnetum montanum
TATGTAGCATAACACACAAATTTTCTCAAAAGAAAATTTTACATTTTAAAATTTTTACATTTTTTCTACATGTCCAAGGAACATTTAGCTCAACCCCACACTACAAGCCTTTGAAGTTTGGCTTAAGCTTTACACTTTATGCATAGTGGCAATCCGCTAAAACCTTAAACTAGTAATCTTGAAATTCTTTTTACACTATATGCATAGTGACAATACGCTAAGACCCTAAACTAGTAATTTTGAGATACTGCATAGTTACTTTATATGTATTTCATTTAATTTTGCTTTATTAGACATGTACCACTTGACACTTCTTTGGTTTTCAATCATTTTGTAGGATTGTTTGGGCAAATGAGTACACACGAGGATCTTTGTTTACCTTTAATCTTGACTAGACCCCATGGTAGACTCATGAGATGCATGAACATAGAGCTGGTGAACTTTGAATTGCCTCCTTCTAACCTCAACATAGCATCCTTAGAAATGTCACTAGATTGGCCAGAACATCTAGTTCAGGCCCTAGACTTAGAAGCTGGTAACATAACTGAGGATCCATTCATAGAAATCCTCATGACAACATGCAAAGGTGAGGTGAGAACATTGAAACTTAGCTCTTTACTGGAGCCACAAATTTAGTAGAATATCTCTAGAGTCCTTAACGACAATGTCAAAGTATTTGCATGGTCTTAGGAAGATCCACATGTCAAGTCAGTCAAACAAAAATCTTGTAAAATTAAGTTGGAAATTGCATTAGCCATAGGCAATGAAATTACTAAACTCTACCAAGCTGGGTTCATCCATGTAGTCAATTATGCAGATTTGGTATCAAACATCATGATTGTCCCTAGGAAAACTGGGGGTATACACATCTGAATAAACTTTCAAGATTTAAATAAGGCAACCATTAAGGATGATTTCGCATTACCCAATATCAACCAACTTGTTGATACTACAGTTGGCCATGCCTTGTTATTCTTCATGGATGGGTTCTCGAGGTACAACCAAATCCATATAAACCCAGAATATCAACTTGCTACTACTTTCATGACCCCTTGGGGAATGTTTTGTTATACGATGATGCCCTTTGGGCTAAAAAATGCTAGAGTAACATACCGACATGTGATGACTTACATTTTTAGTGACTATCTTCTAGAACAGCTAAATGACTATGTGGACGATATAGTAGTCAAATCCAAAAAAGCTCCTAATCATGTAGACAACTTGAACCTAGTTATTCAACGTTGCCATAGGCATGACCTTCGTCTTAATCCCAAAAAGTGTGTCTTTGGCATCAAAACTAGGTGCATGTTAGGCTTCATAGTATCAAAAATAGGAATACATGTAGACCCAAACAAAGTTAAGGTCATTATCAACATAGCACCACCTACAAACCTTAAATAGCTATGTGGATTGCAAGGTAGGGTATAGTTCATATAAAGGTTTATTGCAAGGTTGACTAATAAATTTCACCTAATGCAACACCTACTCAAAAAAGGAGCTAACTTTGAGTGGACAAACCAATGCCAAGAAGCATTCGGTAACATGAAAAAGAAGCTTGTTCATCTTCCTACCATTTATCCTCCACAAAGAGATAAGTCTTTCTACATTTACCTTGCAACTTCAAATACATCCATTGCTACCTTGCTCTATCAAAAGAGAGATGATGGCTCTAAAATTCCTATTTACTATCTAAGTCATGGGCTAATAGCTTACGAGGCAAAGTACAATGATGAGAAAAATTATCTTGCCTTAGTGTTTGCACTCAAAAAATGGAGACACTACCTATTTTGTGGCCAAGTTAACATCATTTGCAAAAATAATATACTTAGGGCCATTACAACAAACATATATGAAAGTAGCAGAATAGCCAAATGAAAAGCAATAACCATGGAATTTGACCTACATTACGTAGCATAGTCATCCACAAAGGGTCAACCAATAGCCACGCAACTTACAGCTTCACCTATAGATGACCAAGCAACGATAGATCCTAAATTCCTAGATGAGCATGTTAGTAGTATAATCTTAGTACCTGCAGACTTCGAGGCCATTTTACACTTTGATGATGCCTTGACCACACAAGGTGGTAGTGCTGCTACTATTATCACATTTCCCTTCAGAGAGATCTAACCTTTTTCATACCACTTTGTGTTTCTTTGCACAAATAATGTAGCAGAATACGAGGGTCTCCTTAGGGAAATTCTAGTAGCTTAGAAGTTAGTAATCCAAAATATAGCAATCCGAGGTGATTCACGGTTGGTTATTAACCATGTCACAAAGGTCTATGCCTGTAAAGCACAACACTTACAACCTTACTATGATTTGGAAAAATACTTACTAAAACAATTTGCAACCTTAGATGTTTAACACATTCTCTGCAATGAAAATGCTATAGCTGATGCATTAGCCACTTTAGCTTTAATCATTTCACCAAATATGTTTGCTACCTTACCACTTCAATAGTAAAATGCATGAACCCTATCATTCACACAACAAGTATCACATTTGTAAGTGCAGCCCACACTCAAGAATGGTATGATGACATCAATGCATACTTCAACATGATGAGCCTCCACAAAACCTAACATCTACCCAAAAATATGTAGTGAGAAAACAAGCATGGCAATACATCCTCATACGTGACAATGCCTTATGTCATAGATATTATGATGGGATACTACTAACTTGCATTAGTGGTGATGAAGCAAAAAGAATCGTTGATTAAGTCCATGAGGTACTATGTGAAGAGCATATAGCTCCCAAGACAATGGTAGAAAAAATTAGACGTCTAGGCTACTACAGGCCTTATATGGAAGGTGATTACATCTATAACGTTAGGACATGTGACATATGTCAATGTGATGGGAATCTAATACATGTATCACCTACTGAGTTATGCACTACACAAATGATGTGGCCCTTTTAATGTTGGGGATCAGACATCATAGGGCCTATAACACCTAAGTTTTCCATAGGAAATAGCTTCATTATTATTGTAATTTAGTATTTCACAAAATGGGTAGAAGTTATTCCCCTTAGGAAGACCACATCTTAATAGGTTTGTAAATTTATCCTGGACAATATAGTGACCCGATTCGGTCTCGCTATGACTATTGTTACAAACAACGAGCCATAATTTAGTAGCTTAGAAACCAAAGCTTTCTATGAAAACCTTAGCATTAAACATTTCTTCTCGTCACCGTACTATCCTTAGGTAAATGGCTAAGTGGAGGCTACCAATAAGGGCATTTTCAAGCTTCTGAAGAAGATGCTTAGCAACAGCAAGTGATGATGGCATGAGCAACTTCTCTACATACTTTTGGCTTACCGCACAACATGCAAAACTACAGTAGGTAAGATACCATATAGTCTCATGTATGGATCTGAAGTGGTATTGCCTCTTGAATTGTAAGTCCCATCACTTCACATGATCCTCTTGAATTTTATGGATGAGGCTCAAAACAACAAGTACAGAATTATTGATTGTGACTCTACTAAGGAAGAGCGCATCCAAACACTTAATCGCATCAAGTGGTATCAAGACAAACAATGAGAAAAGCACCATCATAATCTACACTAGTGCTTGATCAAAAAGTGGGATCTAGTTATCAAGGTCATTTGCAAGCCTATGAACAAGTTGTCAACCAATTGGGAAGGGCCTTTCTTGGTCACAAAAGCATATGAAAATTATGCTTGCTGACTTAGCTGTCAACAAGTTCACTAATCCTGTCAACCACCTATACCTAAAACCATATTACACTTAACATGTAGTATCATGTCAATAATAAAGCAAGGTAAATAGGTCATTTTCTATGATCTTAAACTGGCACAAATCATCCACTATGATGTTAAACTGGCATAGATCATTTCCTATGATGTTAAACTAGCATAGATCATGTGCTATGATGTTAAACTAGCATAGAATGTCTTTGGGCCATGACATGAAATTAGCACCCACAGTATGATCTGCTATGACCTTAAACTAGCCATCCACCATTCACTATGATGTTAAACTAGCACAGCTATCTACTAGGACCTTAAACTAGCCATCCACAATTCACTATGATGTTAAACTAATACAACGGCCTACTAGGACCTTAAACTAGCATAGCATGATTTTCTTAGACTTTAAACTTGGATCATGGTTTGCTGGGACCTTAAACTAGCACAATCAATGGTCTACTAAGACCTAAAATTGGGTTTGTAATCCAACATCTATGGTTTAGCCTATAAGGTCTTACGAACAAGCAAGCTAGAATACTCCTAATCGTTCATTACCTATCCATGTCTCCTAGAAAGGATGGGGTGGGGCATTTCAGTTCTAGAATTATGTTCGCATCTCCATGGAAAAACTCTGTAGGAAATTTGCAACATTTCCATTCCTAGCATCTTGCTATCCCTAGCATCTTACTAATCTTTCAGAGATGTTGTTTAGCATCTTGCTAACCTTCTAAGGCTACTATCAGCATCATCAATCATCCTGGTCATAGCTCCTACTCTCAGCACCTCATGATAGAGTCCCAAAAGTATTGTGGCCTAGCCATAGTGCTACCATCCTCTGGCCCATGCCATTGTCAAAGTCTAGAAGAGCATTCAGCAACATGGCTCATCACCCTGTGGCTGAGTTTCTTGGCTCCTACCTTTGGTGAGAACTCCTAAGCACTTGAATCACCATTTCTTCTAGCCTCTTGAGTGCTCATCTCTAGTGTGGCTACTGGAGCTTTCTAGCCTACCACCATCAACACCTATACTAGCCTTCTTACTTTGGACATTGCACGCACTAGACATAGCACTACAACCCTTGCAGTCTCCTAAGTAAGCAGGACTTCACCCTGAATTCACATGGTGGTTGTTTTTTCTAGTTTTCTCTGTGTCACATTTGCCAAATAAAGTTTGGATAACATCACTCATAAATACATTTGACCACGAGAGCGAGGCATTGCATTGTTCCAATGTACCCACTTTGGCTAGCCTAGCTACTTGAGAGTGCATATCCCAATATCCCCTCAACTAACCTAACCTCTACCTCCTACTCTTGCAATTTCTAACATCCCTTACAAGCTTCCCCAATGCACATGAAACCCTTTTCCATGCTTAACCACTAAACCCATGATGGATGTAATGCAACTCATCCCATGGGAAGCCTTTGTAGGCTAATCAAAGCCCCACACAAATGTAACACAACTCATCCTAGGGAGGAAACACCTATCCTACAATGACGATATGGTTGCCTTCAAGTGGATATGGTTGTGAAATTCATCCACAATAAAAAAAAAGCAAAAAAAATGAAAAAAAGGAAGGAAGAAAAGAAAATAAAAGAAGATAAAAAAAGGAAAATTAGACAAGATAAGTGCCCAAGTCAAATGGCACAATTGCCACTTTGCAACCATCTCTAAGCACTCCAATGAGAGGTTAAGATCCAAAGGGAAAGACATCTATTCATGCTGACTTCCTCACAAGACCTTTAATGAGGGATCATGCTATGGCAATATGCCATCATGGGATTATGTCTCATAGCTACCTATTCAATCCAAGCTATCCCTTGTTCCCCTGATCCATCTCCTTGAACCTATCCCCTAGTCCCTTCCATACTACCATACTTCATTTCTTTGGCACTCTCAAGCATAGAAAAGCATCATCTAAGCAGGCACTAACGAATGGTGTTTGTGTCATGTTCATCATAGTGTTTTGTATTCTTTGTCAACGTCTCTCAGGCCAATCCTCCAAATGTCAACAAAGAGGGTCTAATGAAACACCACTAATTTCAATCTCCTACAACATAACAACAAATTTTTCTAAGTGTCAAGACTTGGAAAAAAAAATTTAAGTCTAATGTTATGCTGTGTAGTGTAGATAGTGTAGCACCCTGGAAGTCCTAATGTTTGTAAAAGTTTTCCTAAGTCTACCTACTACATCCCCAGCACAGTCAGCATAACACCCATTTCCAAGGCCAATTTGCATAAATGTTAAGCCAAAAGCAATCAAAAGGGCACCAAGGATGGACTAAATAGTTCAGCAAATTTTCAATCTTCTAGGCTTTCAAGCTTGCTATGCTCTCCAGCTTGCCTAGCTTGACACATGTCCCAATTGCTAGTCCACCCACATGCTAGGCTAGGAACTGTCAAAAGTGCTTAGGATGGCAAAAATAATTTAGCAAATTTTCTATCTTCAGATCTATTATGCTTCACTATGCTAGACATCATAGATAGTGTAGCAGGAATTTCAGGACTCAAATTTCCCTAAGTGTTGGAGCAGACATGAAAGGTGTGTTTGGCAATTTTTTGACTTCTGAGACTACCTGACCTACTTCATCCTTAGAGTATGATCAATGTCCCATGGAAGAACATTGAAAGTTTTGTCAAAATTCATCCAAATCTTGATGTTATGCTCTGCTACACTACATAGGGTAGACAACGTAGCAAAGGTGCCAAGGTAAAAAATTTTCAAAGTATTCAACGAGGAGGTATTAGGCTATTCTAATATGGAAAGTGTAGTTACTAGTTAATGAAGTTACCTATCTTACTACATCCCAGAGTGGCATTTTTAATTTTCACAAGATTCATTGGAAAATATGTGTTATGCCATACTACGTTGTGCAATGTAGACAGCGTAGCAGGCCATAAGTGCAAAATGTTTCTAAGTGTTTATTCTATGCTTTGTCACTTTGGGTAGTGTAGACAGCGTAACACTTGGAAAACACCTCTAAATGCCTCCAAAAGCTCCTAGAATTTGAGCATCAATCATCATTTTAGCTCTGGCATCTCTCCAATAGCCAAGATCAGTAGTTTGCTTTGTTTTTGGACCTGTTGATCCCCAAAATTATCCCTATGCTTGAACCTACTCAGAAGAGGAGGGAAGATGTAGTTCCAGAGCGTAGGCTCCAAGTTGCAGGTGTTTTGAGAATTTTGTAGGTACATGGCAGTTCTTCAAACTTTGGTACATGCATTGGGCAATATGGTCACAGTTTGGTAGATTTTCAGTCCCTGTTCTTGTCCTGTAGAGCATAGCACCATTGAGCTTAACACTTTGAGCATAGCACATAAGCATAACACATTCACATTTGTGCTATGTGGGACCTAGGACATGTGGTGTCCAATCCATGTATCCCATCAAACTTGGCTCTATAAATACCCTATTAATTAGCATTTTAAGGGTTGGATTTTGTAGTTGGATTTGGTAGAAGATTGACAAGAAAAAGGTTTGGTGAGCAGAAAATCTCAACATTAGAGCACTTCAAATGTCTACCCCACTTTTGCACTTGAGTGTGACACCTGCACAGTGTAACAACCATCAGTCCAACAAGCTTTAGCTACTTTACATTTTTCAGCACCACATTCACAATGTCCTAGGAACTATGACCATATTACCTTGCTGCCCCACTATGCCTATCTGACACTACACACTAGTTGTATACATCATTTAATTAAAAATTCACACTCCCCCAATCTTAGGGTGGCTCATTTTCTCACCTAAACTCATTCTATTTTTCTTATAGCATATATTTTAAATTGTAAGCATCCTAGTTTATTTCTATGATTAATATGCATTAATACACTCACATCGATGCACTCTCATTATTATAAATGTTACTCTCTTGCTTGTTTATGACATAAAGGTTATGACATAGAACCTTTATTTAAGCCCTAGGTAATCATAAATGTCACCTTGACAACCCATATGCCTCCCCATGACCTATTAGTCAATAGTAGTGGAATTTTAAGTTGATTTCCATCCTTGAAGCTTCTCCTTGATGGTGAACCTTCCTCTTCATGTTTACCAAGGTGGATTTGGCATGAATGCTTTGGGGATGTGCAATATAACCTTCTCTATAGCCAAAGACAACTCAATGACCTATCCTAGTGACCTCCAGACCTTACTAGAGTCTCCAAAAGCCTTAAAATGTTACAAAAATAATCATAATTAGTAAAAAGTCAACATACCCCTCCCTTCCATGCTAAGGCCACCTTGTCTAGTATGGAGAAAAGGTAGAGACTTCAAACTAATAGATTTTGACACCGAATCATGAACCTTGATCCTCTACAAAGTTGGTAGCTTTGAAACCTTTTCAAAACTTGTTGAAAGTGGTCCAAAACTTGACTTCAAGTTTGTTCATGTTGGGGGGAGACCCTATCTATACTAGGTAGTGTGGAGCTAGTTTGGATGGAGAGGGGAATAGGTAAAACTCTTGATATTTTCCTCTAGATGGACTTCTATCAATAACTCAAGCTTCCTAGAGTCTATGGTTGCTAAAACTTGTTAAAGATGATTACTTTTCATGAGCTTCTTGGTCTTAACCCTGAAAACCCCTCTCTTCCACATTGGCTAGCATGGATGTAGCTAGGAAGTCCCATGGGAGGTCATAAATGCACTAAAATATCATCAAATTTCCTTATACTTACCCAACAACCCTACTCTCACTTCTAAGAGTCACTAGACTTTCTTAAAATGATCAAATATGACCAAAAATCAATATCCTAAGGTCTTCCTAATTGGTTTGATGCTGGCTAATGTGGAACCAATTTTGAACTAAGGGGGTAAGCCAAAAAACCACTGGAAAACCCTTGAAATTGACAAATTTTGACCTTAGGCCTTGACTATCAATGCCAACAATCTTGGAACTACACATGCACAACTAAAATTAACCTAAAATAGAAAAACTTGATCCCCTCGAGTGTTTCTAGCTAGTTCTATAGTGGGTAGCATCAAACTAGAGGGGTAACTCCAAAAATCACCTAGAAAACCTACAAATTGACTAGTTTTGATCTTAAACCCTAACCCTCATTCCAACAACCATAGGAGCATACATGCATAGTCAATTGAGGTCAAATTTGATTTAGATCTGAGATTTACAATTCTTCCACATTAGGGATCTTTTCTTTCATGCTAGCTAGTGTGGAGCCAATGTGGAGATTAAGGAGGAGGGTTCTTTGAGGCTCTTAAACACCTTAGAATGATATCAAAAAATCTTGTGTGCATCTTAGAATGTTATTAACACCCTATAGAACCTTTAAGGCTTAAAAAATGGACCAAACATAGTTAAGTATTGATCCCTTTTGATCTTCCTATCTAGTTCCACACTAGCTAGCATGGAACCAAGGAGATAAGCCATAAAAGCACTCAAAAGCCCTTAAAGATGACTGATTTCAACTAAACCCTAACCCTTGACACTAGCAATCCTAAAAGCATACATGCATTACTGATTATTATCAAAATTAGCCTAGATCTAAGATCTATTATTCTTTCATGATGGGAACCCCTTCTTCCATGTTGGCCAATGTGGACACAATGTGAAAGATTTGCCTTTTCCTCTCAAATAACAAAAACCTACACCAAAAAAATTTCACTTTTTTAACCTTGTTTTGATCATTAAATCCCATGAAACCTCTTCTTTGATATTGGGTTAATTTCTCTAATGTGGATCAAGGGGGATGTGACCTTGCATGGCCTAAAATAGCCTTCAAACATAACTGAACCTAACCAAAAAATTTGAAAATCATAGTTTGCAGCCCTTGGTACCTAGAAATATGGTTTATTCTCCCTCTAGACCATCCTAAGATCGAAAAGTAAGATTCTCTCTTCTACCCCACATTGGCTAGCATGGAGACTATTTCAAACTTACTTTAACACTCAAACCCTAATTCAAATGACTTAAAAATGCAACTAGGGGATGCACAACTACTAGATCTTGGTTCTAGTTGCCTATATAGTCTTGTTTGACATTTTTTGGCTAAGATTTACATCATCCATGCTAAACCCACTCCCTTCACACTAGCCAACATAGAGCTAGGGGGTGTGACTTCAAGGCATGCCTTTTAGCCTTTCTTGATGTTCAAAATGACCAATTTTGATATATTTTACCCTATTCTTTCTTGGGAAGGCTTCAAAACATCAATTTCAATCTTTTGGATGTCATGCAATATGTTTTCCTCGAATTCCACGTTGGCTCCATGCTGGCCAACATGGAATTAGCATGGAAGATACTTTTAGGCTTAAGAAGAGGAGTCATAGAGGTTGAAACATGTGTGAAAAGTAGCCTATGACCTTTCCCAGTCAACTACCCTAACTTACAAGCCACTAGTTGTCAAGAACTAGTTAAAATAAGCCTTGAAATTCTTTTGAATGTTTCATCCATGCCAAGGGTCAGCTCTTCCATGTTGGCCAATGTGAAGGGGGGGGGTCCATAGTGGAAGCCTTAAACCACTTGATTTTTAGGCCTAAATAGCATAGAAACAACCCTAATTGATGGAAAAACTAGTTCATGAGCATTATAGCTTTAAGCCATGGCCTCTAAGACCTAAAATTGGCAAAAGCTAATCCTTTTTTACCATGGTTTGTTCAAGATTCTTCATGTGTGCCTTAATTTTCATTATTTCAGCCTTGCTTTATCATCATCATAACATATTATGCATTGTTAACCTTATTTAGCCTTAATTATACTTTTATTTCATCATGTCTATTTTTATCATAGCCATGTATGGCATTGTTTAGCATTTTATTAGTATTGAATGGTGGGGTTTAACCTTCCCTAACCACCATTGGACACCATGTGACCATGGCATGCTATGGCCTTAATTGGCATCATGAACTACTAAGGCCTAAAATTGGAAAAACTGTGACCTTTGTTAACCACATGTAGCCTTATTTCTCATACTTTTCTTTTTTTGATCTTTATTTGACCCTTATTTCCATTTGTTTGCTTATTTTTACTCTATTTATAGTCTTGGATAACCTTTTTTTAATTAGAATAGCATGTATTTGCATAATTTTATAACATTTTAGAATTATTTATTCACTTTTACCTAGGTTTCACTTAATATGCTTTTGGTTGACATGTAGGATTAAAGTATGAGTACTTGGTAGCATATTAGTTTGCCTTTGTGCTTATATGGACCTCACAGTGATGTTGACTGATGTATTAACTCTAATCACTTAGATCTCGAGCTTGAGATTCTTGTTGACCACATATCCTCTATCGAAAAACCCTTAGAATGGCCTAAAAACCTAGTTAAGATTTTTGACCTTGAGGCTAGTGACATAACTAAAGACTCTTGAGTTGAGGTTTTTGTCATGACACATAATGGTGAGAAGCAAATCCTTAAACTAAGTTTCTCACTAGAAGCTCAATAGGATGAATACTTTGCCAAATTCTAGAGGACAACATTAAGGCCTTCACCTAGTCATACAAGGATATGCTAGGTTTAGACCCACATTTAGTCTAGCACAACATCATACTAAACTCTAGCATTAGACTAGTTAAGAAAAAACTAGACAAGATTAGACCTTTTTTGGACTTAGTAGTTCGTGACAAGATCTCAAAACTCTATCAAGCAAGTTTCATTTGAGCTTGTGACTACACAAAATGGGTGTCCAACATAGTGGTAGTCCCTAAGAAAAATGGGAGTATCCATATTTGCATTTATTTTTGAGACCTAAATAAAGTAATTATTAAGGATGACTTCCCTTTGCCTATTATTGATTTAACTTATTAATACTATAGCTGAACATGTCTTGGTGTCCTTTATGGATGGCTTCTCAGGATACAACCAAATTAGAATAAACCAAGAGCACTAACTTAGCATAACCTTCATGACCCCTTTGAGGTACCTTTTGCTATACTATGATGTCCTTTAGCCTTAAGAATGTAGGAGAAGCCCAGCATTGAGCCATGACCTATATGTTTAGTGATTATATGCTAGGTTTTCTCAACGATTATATGGTTGATATAGTTGTTAAGTCCAAAGTGGCCAGTGACCATGCTCATGACCTAGATCTTGTGGTTAAATGATGCCTCAAGTATGAGCTTAGGCTTAACCTTAAGAAGTGTGTCTTCAGTGTTAAGAATAGTAAGATGCTTGGCTTTGTAGTATCTGAAGTAGGGATACATGTTGATCTTGATAAGGTTAAGGCCATATCCAAATCTGCAGGGCCTATCAACCTTAAGGAGCTTCAAGTATTACAAGGCAGATTACATTTATTCATAGGTTTATCGCTAGACTTATAGATAAGTTACAGCCCATGCAAAACTTGCTTAAGAAAGGGGTTCACTATAAGTGGATGGGCCAATGCCAAGAGGCCTTTGAAAACCTTAAACAAGAGTTAATATAACTATTGATAATCTATCCTCCACAAGAGGGTAAATCATTTTACATCTACCTTGCTATCTTTGACACATCCATTGCCTCTCTAGTTCATCAAAAATGTAATGATGGAGTAGAGATGCTTGTATATGACCTTATCCATGAATTAGGGGCCCACGAGACCTAGTACACTGAAGTGGAGAAATATTGTCTAACACTAGTCTTCTCATTAAAGAATAGGAGACACTACCTCTTCTAAAGCTAAGTCAATGCCATTTGCAAATATAATGTACTTAAAGCCATAACAAGAAACATATATAAAAGTAGCCATATAGCCCAATGAAAATCCATAACCATGAAGTTTAATCTTCATTACATCTCTTAATCTTCAATGAAAGGTCAAGCTATAGCCATACAACTCACTATTTCACCTGTTGATGACCATGTAGCCATAGATCCTAAGTTCCCTAATGAACATATCAATGCCATTGGCCAAGTGCTACAGGATTATGAGGCAATCATGAATTTTAACAAAGCTTCAACTTCCCATGCGGCTAGTGCCACTACCATCATGACGTTCCCATTTTGTGTTTCCATGTACCAAACATATACTAGGAATTAGATGCTTAACGATCAAAGGTGATTCAAAACTTGGGGTTAACTAGGTAACCACAGTTTATGCATGTAAACCCAAACCTTTACAATCATACTACAACCTATGGAAGTAATTATTACAATAATTTATAGATGTCAATATCCAACACATACCCCAAAACAAGAATGTCATAGCTGATGNCTAGATGTCAATATCCAACACATACCCCAAAACAAGAATGTCATAGCTGATGCCATTGTAACATTAGCCCTTGATGTGACACCAAATATGTTTAGTAAGTTGACTACATTAATTATGGACTACGCTATTTCCATCATGCAAAGTGCTGAGGATACTTTTGTGGCCATAGTTCATACTACTATTGTAAAGGAGTGGTATGATGACATCAAATTTTACCTTATTCATGGTGAGTCCTCATAAGGCCTGACTATTGCTCAAAAGGATACTGTATGCAAATGATCGAAGTAGTATGTCATTGTAGGAGATAACACATTATATTGATGGTCCTACGATGGTGAATTGTTAAAGTGCTTGGGTAAAATCAATGTTAGAACAGTCCTAGAGTTGGTCCATGAGGGTGTTTGTGAGGGACATATATAACCTAGAGCTATCACTGCTAAGATTAGATGATTAGGCTATTACTAGCCCTATATGAAAAGAAATTTTCTATAGAAGGCTAAGTGTTGTGAAACACGCAAATGGCATAGCAATCTTATACACACATCATTGACTGAGTTATAGATCACTCAGATAACTTAGCCATTTCAACAATAGGGGTTGAATATCATTGGACCTATAACACCTAAGTCCATAGTGGGACATAGCTTCATCATAATTTCAGCTGAATACTTTACTAAGTGGGTTAAATTTATTTCCCTAAGGAAGACTATTTCTAAACAGGTCTATAAATTTATTTTAGATAACATTGTAGCTTGTTTTGGCATAGTTAAGACCATAATTACAGACAATGGACCACAATTTAGTAGCTAAAAATGAAAGATTTATGTCATGACCTAGGCATTAAGCATTCTTTCTCATTACCTTATTACCCTCAAGATAATGGATAGGTAGAAGCAAGCAACAAGACCATCATCAACTTTCTCAAGAAGATGCTGAATGACAACAAGCACAAATGGCATTAGTGGCTTATCCATGCACTTTGGGCTTATTGTATAACTTTCCATAAGGCAACTAGTGTAACACCTTATAGCTTGGTTTATGGTTCTAAATCTATTTTACCTCTTGAATTACATGTACCATCTCTTTGAGTGTCCTTGACTAACTTTATCAATGATGAGCAAAGAAAGAAGTTATGGACAATGGACCTAGACTTGGTGGAGGAGCAATGTATGCAAGCACTTGCTAATGCCAAGAAATATTAAGAGAGGTAGAAATGGCAACACTACCATAACTTGACTAAGCATAAGATCAAGAAGGGTGACTTGGTCCTCAAAGCCATCCATGAGCATGTGGACAAATTCTTAGTCAATTGGCAAGGACCCTTGCTTATCACAACAACCTATAATAATGGAGCATTTAAGATAACTGACATGGATGGCAATGATTTGGCTAATCTGATCAACCATTCCTATCTGAAGCCTTATTACATGTGACCTACATGTAGCCTATAGTAGCCATGACATTGATGAACATCAACAAGTGATCCTACTTTACTATTGCTTAGCAAGGCCTTAAACTAGTGCCATGATCTATTGACTTTAAATTGGTACCATGACCCACCAAGGCCTTAAACTGGTACCATGGCTTGTCACAACCTTAAACTAGCAACATTGGTGACATGGGTAGCTTAGTTTTGTCATTCGATGTTATAACATTGACCTGGGTAGCATTGTAATGTTATAACATCCTCTGTTTGGTTGGTTTTCTTATTTTCTTGAAGTTGTGTTTGTAGGATGAAGCTTGAAGCCATCACATATATGCAATTCATTATAGTAGCAAGTCATTAGATGACCTTGATGTGCAAGATTTGGTAAGTTTATCCTACTTTGTTAAGAGCGCTTATACCATTGACCTCCATCTAGCACCACTCCTTGAGCCCAACCTTGTAGCCTAATTATGAGTTTCCATACCTTGGAAAACAATGTTGATCTATGTTTGTCACTCATGCACTATAGTTAGATGATATCTCTTCATCATGCTTCATCCTCAAGTCCACTAAAATGTAACACAACTCATTCAATGGGAAGACAATTAAGTCCATTGAGCATGACTAGTTTTATGGGGAAACCAAGTTCATTGAGTGCAATGCAACTTATTTAATGAGAAAACCATACTGAACTATCCTTGGCAATGAAACCCAATGAAGGTTTTAGTTCACAAAGAAAAAAAGGAGGTGGGGGAAGCAAATCGCCAGGATGCTAAATGGCTAGTAAAGTCTCAGAGCCTAATGGCCAAAGCAATCTTGGAGCAAAGTGATTGGATCATCAAACACACTTGTTGAGAAACCAACACTTCAAAACATATTAGTATCATGCTATAGCCATAATGACAACACTTGGAATTCATTATTAGCCTCCATGACCATCTCCATAGTGACCATTACCACTATCTCATTGTAGCCTTATCCCATCATTATAAGAACTCTTCAACATGGTTTGACATGATTGGATCAAGCACAGAGAGGGAACATCGGTGGTGGATCTATAGTCACATTTTTATTCTTTGTTGATGCCTCTTAAGTTAATCCTATAGACACCAATGAAGAGGGATCAATGAAACACCACCAAATTTGGATGTTGTAACCTTTGTAACCTCATCCCATGAAACTTGAGGTAAAACTTCATTGTAAATGTGAAGGTTGTAATCTATGAGGAATAATCTTACATGTTTCATATTTTTGGAACTGAAAAATGCCTCATAAGTAAGCAAAGCCTTATTCTGCAAGTGAAAAGAGTCACCTAGTGTCTATATTTGGGCTTTTGAAGGGGCCGGAGGGGTGGGGGGGTTCAAAAATGCCTTTTGGGATGCCAAAATAGAAATTTGATGGGTTTTATGGGGGTATACACTTTTCAACACTTGAAGCACTAGTAGGGGAATAAATCTCACCTATTCGCAATGTGGAGGAGTGTGGGTGACCTACTCCCTATCTAGAGGCATCAAAATCAGCATGGAGGGATGCAAAGGCATGGATCTCCCCTACCCCCAATGTAGAAGGGGGGTGATACTGAGCTTAGAAGAGTTTGACCTTCAACCCTAGCATTGATCTTTAATCTTTCCAATGTTGACACCTCCTCCCTAGCATAGAACCAGTATGGACAAGATTTCAATGTTGCATCAACTCCAACAAGAACCTTGCAATGCCAATGTGGAAAGTTGAAGACCCAACATGGACGGAGTAAAGCTAGCGTGGAAGATACATCCTCATTACTATTTTTGGTAAATAGAATGACCATGAGGGTATGACAGTTATCATATATGATAACCCCCTTAGATTTTGGATACCTACCCTCTTGGACATGATAGAAATTTAAATTAATTTATAGCCAATTTGCAACTCAATTTTTTAGCTGTTTGCAGCAAATTTGTAGCCCCAATCATGGCCAAAGACCTATAAAAACAAAATCTCCACACCATTTCAAGGTTTCATACTTTACATTTCTAAGAATTTGGCATTTTTGACATTCAAAAGCTCTTGGTACCTAGAAAAAATATAGCTTCTTGAGGCCTACCAGTATAGAACCATTGTATCCCTATTACCCCTATTACCCCCACCCCCCACCCCCACCCTGGGATTTGTGATCCTTGGATGTTAATGTTGCCCCCTAGGATCCCCAAATCTCAACATGAAGCATTTGGAAACTTTAATCCTTCACATTTCTCAGCCCTAGTAGTGATGAACATTGCAGATTTTGAGTGACAGCAAAGAATGTTCAACAACATTGGGAGTGGTTGAACATTTGGATCATGAAGTGGATTCTATTAGCTTTAGTGAACTTGGAACCTCTGCCTAAGTAAATCCCCCTTTGCTCTCCTATGGGCACTTTTGTACANACCATGAATTCCATTTTTTCCTCGAAGGTCCTAGGGATTCAAGGTTGAGGTTATTAGTGATGGAGAATCCTTGGCTTTCTAGCAACTAAGAGTTTTAGTCACTACATCCTTATCCATTAATTCAACAAGTAAAATAGAGAAGGTAATCCCAATGCTTACCTTATAACCTTTTGATTTGAGTACTTGTTATTGTAATCATGGCTAAATAGTATAATGAGGATCTTTCATTTGTCCTTGACTGGGAAAATGCTTGATTGGTATTGTGCCCTACCTAGAGGATCCATATCCTCCTGTAAAGATCTCATAACCCAATTCATTAATCACTTCAAGTACAACTTGAAGCTCGATACTATGCTTGACTAACTAATGAAGGTCAAGTAGAGATCCCTTGAGCTAGTGTATAAGTTCATCCAATGGTGGAACATGTGGATCGTAGAACTTAGAAGGAGAGGGTGAATGAAAAAGTTCCTCAAATTAGACCTTTATAAATTAAAGTGCACACACAAATTTACATGGTTTCCCAATGTGGGTAGCCCATACTCAAATGGTGGATTGCAAGTACATATTTGGACTTTGTTGCTCTCAAATTGTTGTTGAAGGAACCACACCTTGTATAGTCATTAAGCCTCTCTTTGGAGTGTTGTACCATAGCACCAATCACTCAACCTTGCAAGGTTCCATCAGGCTTAAAAATATGGTTTCAAAGCTAACACAACATTTACAATAATGAGCCCACATTGAAGTGTTGTACCATAGCACCAACAACTCAATCCCATAGGATCCTGAAAAACTTAAGGAACTAAACCCCGTAGGGTAATAAGAACAAGAATTACAAGAAATAATTGCAAGTCAATTTCTTGATCCCTGCATAGTTAGGTACAACACACTTTACAAAGCCAAAATGATTAGACAATGAAGAGAAACAAAGAATTCAATGATTACAAATGATTGTACAATAAATACAACAATGCTTGCACTTTTTCCAATGCACATGAAGTCTTCTTATAGTTACTATGTTGTTAAATCCTTGTCAAAACTCATGCAATGACTAGCTAATGGTCACTAATGATCATGGGAGACATCTTTTATACACTTGAGAAGTATTTTTGAATTGGCCTTCAAATCTAGGAAGATGTCTCTGTTTCCTAAAAGTTGTTTTTCTGAAGTATATACTCTAGAAGACATCTTTCTGGACTTGGTCTATAATTTGCAAAGATATCTTTACCTCATGAAAGATGTCTTTTTGTTTCTGAAGATATCTTTGTCTAAATCCACTTCAAATTTACCAAGACATCTACTACTTTCTAAAGATGTCTTTCTTTACTTTCCCTTGTATGATGAATGCATCGTTCCTTATCTACACCCAAGTTTAATCCAAATTCTTATCTTGAAATTAGAACATACATAAACAACCTTGTTTTTCATTTTTCTTAATGTTTTGACATGCCAAAACTAAAAGGTCAACAATCTTCCCCTTTATGGTAATGTCCAAAACTTAAGAAAATGAGTTAGTCTTGTCCCAATAATAATAATGCATAATACTTCTTCCTCTTTTTGGACATAACCAAAAAGGTCAAACTTGTAAATATATATAGATAGATATAAAAAAAAAATCATCACAAAAAATATTCTATGAAAAGCATAAAGACATATAAAGGCCTATGGCAACTAGGGGTTAGAATAGGCATGGAGAATCAATAGAGCATGAGTCAAGTAAAAGAGGTAAAATAAAAATTAATAGAATGCATATAGATAATCAAAAAACACATCATCTATCCATAATCATATACAACATGCTTTACATCAACTGTCCATACACATCTCAAAGTATAACTATCCATAGATCAATCACACATGTGCAAAGTCTAAAAATCACATATGTGAGAGTAACAAAATGTCTCATCCTATTTAATCATCAAAAGGAGATATCAAAAAACCTAATAAGGTCTCAATCACTAACCTTGGTAGCATTCCTAGATTTAGAATCCGCCACTACTTGAGATGGTTGATAAGTCTCATCGTCATAGTCATCGTCATCGTCATCGTCATCACTGTTGGTTCTGGGATGGCCAGATATTTGAGAGTCCTCATTTGAGGACTCAACTTGCTACATAGAAGCCTACCTAGGATGAAGCTTCACTTGAAATTAAGAGGAAGCTGGTGGAGTTGATGGAGCTAGCAATTGCTAAATTGGGACCCATTAGAATGTGGTCCTAAAGATGCTCTCCATAGTTTGTTACTCAAAATAGCTAGGAGCATCAACATGAGAGGAAGCAAAGGAAGTAGGAGGGATTGGAACATGATGCTCTAGTTGTTGGATGGAAGCATAGTGCTACCCCTGAATACTAGTAAGGGATGCCTCTAGCTTAGAATTCGTCTCTTTCCCTGAGTCATAAGTGCATGAGGGACCTACTACTGATGAATGGTGTGGAGGAACAAGAGCATCTTCCTCACTATTAGAGATAAGAGGAGTGGTGACCTTCTCAAATACTTGCCCATCAAAGGAAGGAGGTATCCCATCCTCATCTAAGCTCTTACACAAGTAAGATACATTCTTTCCAATCTTCCCAATGGCTCAGGAAATGGGTCTAAATATCCTCCTCAAAGAGGAAGTAATATGAGCTCTAGAAGATTTTAATCTTCTCAATTTTGGTGATGCTTCCTTCTTTTTTTTTAGTGATTTGGCGCTAGATATTGCTACTACTATGTGAGAAGAAATCCTTTTCTGTAAGTACTCACTAAGACTTCACTTGCCTTTAAACAAAGAAAACTCTGTAATAGGTACACCCTTATCACTTATCAACATGCTAATGAGGTAAGGGTATCCAAGGATTCTCTCCCTAACATAGAGGCTTAAAATATCTTTGTAAAAAGCATGCCCTAGATCTAAGGGTAATCCTATAAGCAAATAATATAGTACATAGCCTTGGGCTAGTAGTAGATAACTATAACTACCTTCCTTTACCATTATATTATACAAAACAATAACTGACAAGGTGAAGGCATCTGTAGTCATCTTCCTCTACTCAATGTGATCCTGATCAAAAGACATATCTCTTCTAAACAATACATCATAGAATTCATCATGAGCTATGGGCATAATACCATTTGTGTAAATGTCATGCATAAACTCTATAGTAATCTAGAAGACATCAAGACTAGAAATACCCAGAAGTGCATTAATAATTTAAGGAGATACTTCAATAATAATCCCACTAACAGTGGATGTAAAAGCCCCTACAATAGCATTAGAAATAACAATGTTATAGTAGAATTCTTGAATTAACACTTTGGGCATAAGAAAATTCAAGGAAATGAATGTGGGATAGTTCAAAAGTGTAAAATAATCCAACAAAGCTTATTGTCTATGTGAAGGGAAATTAAGAGAACACTTAGAAATAATAGTAGTAGTTCTTTTTTTTTTTCAAACCTATGATGAGCATCTAAACTATGAAACTAAGGACTGTATGAGGATGATGTACTACTAGAAATTGCTTGTGCACATTTCCTAGAAGGATTTCTAGACATTTCTGGGCCATCTCTACCAAAATCATTATGAATGGTGGAGCCCTAGTCATCTCTGTGGAGGCATACAATAAAAATGGGGATTCTATCTTTTGTAACCAAGAGTAAACGAGGCTTTTGATGAAAAATGAGATGTCTTTTTTGATAGAAACACATCTTTTTCACATGTAAAAGATATAGTAGATGTCTTTCATTTATCAAATATGTATCTCCCACAACAAACAAAAATTCAAAGAGATTTCTTTGTTCTACCAAAGATGTCTTGGAAGAGACATCTTTCACTTTTGAAAGACATCTTTCTTCAAAAGTTGAGATAAGGTTTTGGAAGGCTGTCATTGGTTTATAGTCTTAATTAAACATTAAAAAAAATTTACTTCTACCTACCTATCATGCTATTAGAAGATGATGGTGTTTAAAGAGCTAAAGAATTTGTTTCCTATTTTGAGGAATCTCCTTTGAATTATCCTAATTCCCTTGGTCTTTTTTAATTCTCTATTCCCTTTTGACAAGATTGGTTCTTTGGGTTGACTTCCAATATTCTTTATGATCTTACATAAAACCCTTTCTTTGTGCACTTTGATAAAACCAAGGAGTCTTGTGATATGTCCATGTACTCATATGATAAAACTTTAGATTGCACTCCCATTGTTTATACCCAATCTTGTTACAATAATAACATCTAATTCTCTGATTGAAAAAATAACTAGAAGGACCAAACCTTTAAGGATATTTATGTTGGATAGAAGCTTCCCTCAATGTAGAGTCCTTGTTCCTTGATGGTTCCTTTAGAGGAGATGAAGGTTCCTCTTCTTGGTGGTAGCATCTAAGTCCAATTTTGTCTTGTGGACTTCTTCCTTGTTTCATAACCATTCAAAGAGATTCTATTCCTTTTGTTAGGCTTTTATTCACTAGCTTAACATTAGTAATTTTTTCTTTCATTTGCTTACATGATGTGGTTAGTGCTTCATTCTCAACCTTAAGGTCTAAGAATTATTTGTTAAGATCACAAATAGTTAAATTTAATGAGGATATTTCTTGATCTTTAGACTTGACATTTTTATTTAAATTAGTGCAAATATTTTGAAACTTTAAAAGTTCTTTACATAATAAATCAAACCTCTCATCCTCATTTAGTTCATTATCTGATGAATCACCATTAGTGAGAGCCATTCAAATGAACTAAGAATTTTTTGCATCAGCTTCCACTTCTTCTTCACTATGTTCCCAATCATCCCAACTTGTATAAAAGTTGGTATTCTTTCCTTTTTCAAGGGATTTATTCTTCTATTGCATTCTGAGGTTACTAGGACATTTGGAGGCCACATGACCTCTACCTCCATACATCCAACATTCTAGAGAAAAAAAATCTAAATTAGAGTGTAACAATTTCTTACCTCTTTCTTTACCTTTAGCCTAATTAAATGTTTTGCAGATATGCTTATTTTTTCTTCCTAGCAATTAGTTGTTGTAACTTTTTGGTGAGAAGGGTAATCTCATCTTCATTGCCCTCTTCATGCTCATTGAGTTCCTTCTCCTTTGAAGTATTTTTTAAGGTAATGAACCTTTCTTGAATAGCTCCTTCACTTATGAAATTCATTTCATAAGCTATGAGATGACTTTTAAGCTCTTCAAATTTTAAGGTTAAGAAGTCTCTAATTTCTTTCACTAATGTGACTTTAGGCCTGAATTCTAATTGTAAAGTTTTAATCATCTTGATGATGACATCACTTTTAGGTAAGTCTTTCCCTATTCCTCTAATGGCTATAGCAAGATTGTTAGCTCTAGAAAAATAATCCTTGATTTTCTCACCTTCTTGCATTTTGAGTTTATCATATTCACTTTGTGAAACTAATAATCTTGATTGCTTAATAATAGAGGTACCTTCATAAGTAGCTTCTATATTTTTTCAAGTTTCTTTGGCCATTATACATCCTACTACCCTATTAAGTTTAGATTTATTAAATGCATACTATAAACAATTTTTCTCTTTTGAATCAAACATGAACTTATCCTTTTCCTCTTGAGACCATTTCTTACGAGACTTGATGATGCTAATGGTACCATAAATAGGTAAAGTGTAGCCTTTTGAGATTGACTCCTAGACTTAAAACTTCATGGATTTGAAGAACCCTTACATTCTAGCTTTCCAATAGGTGAAGTTGAATCTATCAAACATGGGTCACTTTGAGTAAGATGTTCCCTCCATTGTTCATTCTTGAAGTTGATGATAAAATAAAGGATTCTAGGCTTTGATACCACTTGTGGATTGTAGAACTTAGAAGTAGGGGAATGAATAATTTTCCCAAATTGAACCTTTATAAAACAAAGCACACACACAAATTTACATGATTCCCCAACATGGATGCTCCACACTTGAATGTTAGATCGCAATCACACCTTTGGACTTTGTTGGTCTCAAAATGTGGTTGACGAGATCACACCTTGTATAATCATTGATCACCACTTTGGAGTTTTGTAGCACAACACCAATCATGCTACCCTGCAAGATCCCAATAAGCTCAAGGAACTCAACCCCATAGGTCAACAATAATAAGAATTACAAGGAATAATTGTAGCTCAATTTGTTGATCCTTGCACAATTAGGTACAACATAATTTACAAATCCAAAATGATTATACAATGAGGACAAATAGAGAATTCAATGATTATAAATGATTGTACAATGAATACAACAATGCTTGAACTTTTTCCAATTCACATGAAGTCTTCTTATAGCTACCATGTTGCTAAATTCTTCTCGATACTCATGCAACAACTAGATAATGGTCACTAATTTTCATGGGAGAAATCTTTCCCATGCCTAAGACATATCTCTAAATTGGCCTTCAAATTTGGGAAGATGTCTTTATTTCCTGAAAGATGTATTTCTAAAGTCTCTACTTTGGAAGACATCTTTGTCTTGTGAAACATGTCTTTCTAGACTTGGTCTACAATCTACAAAGATGTCTTTGTCTAAGAAAGACATCTTGCTATTTTTGAAGATTTCTTTATCTCATGAAAGATGTCTTTGTCTAATAAAGGCATCTTATGATTTCTAAAGACATCTTTGTTTGAATCCATGCAAAATCTATGAAGATGTCTATTGCTTCCCAGAGATGTCTTTCTTCACTTTCCCTTGTATGATGAATGCATCATTCCTTATTTGTGACCAATTTCTTATCTTGCAAGCACAACACACATGAATAAACTTGTTTTCAATTTTTCTTTATGTTTTGACATACAAAAATTAAAAGGTCCATAGAATGGTCTACTAAATGAGATACCATAGTCTATTGCTGAAATCCACCTTTTGGCGATATTTAAGTGGGTGGTCAATGATTTTATTAAATCCAAGCTATACTATCTTGACCCATAGACACTTAGTCAAGTATTCTCCACTAACCAAGGGCCAAGGATCAACCCACCCAAGGCCCCTACTAATCACTAAGATAACTAGCCATCAACCTCTAAGGTCACTACATTGACAACAATCAACCCCAACTTTGAAAGTAAGGATAGTTTCAAATACTAGGTTTTTATTAAAAGTAGCTAAGCTACTAGACCAATTGTTGAGAAGTGGGTGCATTCAATACAAGCAGATGATTGAAGCTTCTTAAAAGAACCATGATACGCTATGTGAGATAGCCAAAGATCCCACTTAAGCAATGAAGGATGACTCATAGCTACCTAAATACTTTAACTTAGATCACTTTTTCCACTATCACCAACTTCTTGGAAATGATACAGACTTCTAACTTTCACTAAAGGATGACCTACAAAAGATGATAGATAGGGGAGAGCTAGTTCTAGATGCACCCAATCCTATCTAACCATAGAACTAATTGATGCATGTGTATAAGAACACATTGAACACCAACAATGTTGCATACATTATATTGATGTTCAACGTAGATGATAATTGAGTGCATCTAAGGGAACCATTTGTGACTCAGGTACCCCCTTATGATGATCGAGCTTTCACCAGCACAACATACCCCTTTGTTGTGAGAGTACCATCATGAGTGCCTTCGAGGAAAATTTTTTTCATTAAGAAGCCCTATCCCACTATAGCCCAACCAACCCCAACAACAAAATAGCAGCCTCTTATGATGGCTAATGCCATAGCTTCTTGCTCCAACACAACTAACAAAAACCAAAAAGCCTCAACCATGTAGAGAAAGAAGCATAAGAAAAAGCCTAACAATAAGGGTGATAAGCAGACTTAGGCATGAAAGGAAGTGGGAAAAACAAATCCCATTCCCATATCTTCTATACACATCACCTTCTTTGCCCAACCCACCTCAACTAGAAAGCCATAGAAGGATCCCAAAATCCAAATTCAGAAGAAAGAGAAGACATCCCAACAACAACCTAAGGTTGAAGTTCATATTTTGGGATGCATAGAGAAAGTGAAGCAGAAATAGGGTGACAAGCCCACCACCAATGATAAAAACTTCCTTAGTGAGATGGAATAGGTTAAATAGTCCATTAAATAGGAAAATACAACTTTGATCCTATACAACTTGATTATGACTTCCACTACACATCACGAAGTGCTAGTCAATATGTTGACCTTTATTTCAATTAGTGAAGACGTCCATATAGTGATGGTTCCTCCTTCATCAAAAAATGGAAATTTAACACCACTAGTATTTTGTGATAGTTAAATCAAGGAAAATCCCCAAAATGGTAGAGTAATTAGGGCTCTTCTTTTCATAACCATATGTGTAGGACAATATAACATGCACCAGGTGCATGTAGATAATGGGGTTGTGACAAATGTTATTTCATGCACCATCATCGAGTGATTAGGCTTGATAGAGTAAATACAACACACATCAATAGTTACTTTCAAGTTCTTCAATGGATGAAGGATTTCTTTCAAGGGGTGTATCGCCTTGGATTTTGTGGTAGGGGAGTACTTCCCCACAACTACAGATTTCTTACTAGTGGAAAAGATGCTAGGGTTTAACCTTATCTTGGAAAGACCTTGGTTGGCTCAGTTACAAACTATGTCCTCATCCATCTACCAAGAGATTTACCTTCCTTATGATGGAGGTGAAATCATCATTCATGGTGATAACATAGTGCCCCTAGTTATTAACAACATGGACAAAGAGCAAGGATTTGAAGTAGAATTTCAAGAAGAAGCTTCTAGCCATGAAATCCAACAACCTAAGAGAGAGGAGAAGGCCAATAATGATAATGGTGGGTAGTGGAATGTGTTATGGAATGAACTCCATTTTAACATTATCAGTGAAGGGGATGGTGCATACAAACTTATCCAGAATAGACCTTACACATTTTCTAACTTTTCAAAAATTAGGAAGAGTCTACATAGTTGAAGTACACCTTGAACATTCCACCTCATTTTCTTCTAACCATATAATGATATGTACCAATATCCATGTAGCCTAAGTTTTCTTTGTTGACTTTTCATGCCTTTTGTGTACTTCATTTTACTCTTTTATGCATGTAGCCTAAGTTTTACTTTCATTTTCATTTTTATTTATTCATTAGAGCCTTTCTCTTTCTTTAGTTTTGCACATGTTGTAAATCTCAAAAGCCCTATAAAAATTTCAAAACTAGAAAACTTCATAAAAACTTTAAAATGGAAAATCATAAAAAATATAATTTTCCTTTTAATGAAGCCCCACCATAGCCTAAAACTAGTAAAAACTAGGGCCTGCCATGGCCTAAAACTAGCAAACCTACTACCTACAAAGGCCTTAACCTAGCACCATAGTTCATGAAGACTTTAAACTAGCACTATAGTTCACTAAGACTTTAAATTGGTGATACATGTGCAGCCCTCCATGGCTTAAAACTACAAAGTGATTCTAATCCTATGAACGTTCATAATCTTATAGTCTAACCATTTTCAACATAGCCAATGTAGCCATTAGTAACATAGCCTTGCTTACAACATTTATAGCATTAAAACCTTAAAGTAGTAAAGCTGTCAATAACATACATAGCCAAAACTAAAAGAAAAACTTAAAATTTAAAACATTTTGAAATAATATATGTATATCCATGATTACACTATGTGGCATAAACATCAAAACAAGAAACCATAAGTGTCAAAATGTCTACAACTTAAGCATTGGCCAATATGGGCCATACAAAAACCAAAATGAAATAAACTTAACAAAAAATCATAAATAAGAGTTGTCATATCATGAATCTAGTTATGCCAAGGGTGCATCTATAGGAGGAGGAGGTGATGCATCATCATTGCCTACACTGCTGGGGTCATTAACAACATATGATGTTTGTGATGTAACAACATACAACCAAT
Source organism: Gnetum montanum (assembly GCA_015680685.1). NCBI lineage: Eukaryota > Viridiplantae > Streptophyta > Gnetopsida > Gnetales > Gnetaceae > Gnetum > Gnetum montanum. The sequence goes on from MNCI01007438.1 coordinate 120,760, forward strand.
CAATAACTAGCATAACCAAAACCATGACATAAATGAATGCCAAATTAAAACTTAGAACATAAAATATAAACAACAAACCTATGGGGAATTTGGTAATATAAACTGTTGGGAAAGATGGTGAAGGCCAGCCTCCAAACATTGGAGAATCTAGTCTTTTGTTATGTTGGCCTAGTCAATATTCCCAAAAGTGATGCCTTTAAAGATATTAGTCCTCTCTACAACCGTTCATGATGGTGGCTCCCATGAGATCATAACTATGGAGACCTCATCCGTAGTTGTAGTGATATAAGAGGTATGAGACTCAATTATTGTGAGAGTGCTCTCAAAGAGATTGAAAGCACTCTTAGTCTGAATGCCCTAGATAAATAGATCCCTCTTCTACTGTTCAATCATCTCCCTCTTCAACCACTTCAAGTATGCCTCCCAATTAGCCTTATACTTTTGCGTATGATCCTTTTGTATCTTACCCCACTCTAGGACCCAATCCCTATAATCCTTTAAATCCTAATCCTTTTAGGAGATTAAGTCCATATGTGTTTGCTACTTGTGAAACTCATGGGATAGCGAAACCTTATCATGGATGGTATTCTAGTAGCGAGCCCACACAATCTCCTTGGGATATAAGGTCCTTGAGCTAATCACTTGGGCATCCAAAAAGGCTTTACATTCCTCAAGATCATAGATCCTCTCAACTTGCCTTTTATTTTCTTCCTTCAAGGTCACAACATATTTGCATAGGGATTCATTAGACCTTTAAATCTCCCATGAAGCTTTTGTGCACAAAACTGTAAGATTAGTGGCAATCTTGTACAACTTTAGGGGGACATGTGGGGTGTTAGGAGGAATCTTAGGTAAAGATCCAAATTCCTTATCATGGGTTAGGTCCCACGTAATTGATCACACTTAAAATAACAAAAATATAACCATAAACAAGATGTACAACCTAAGGTAGTCATAGCATAAAATATAACTCATAGCAAAACAACTAAGGCATAACAAAACATAGTTCTTACCAATTTCAAATGTAATTTGTTGAATTGATTGATGATGTCCTCTACCATCCCATGCATGAATTCTATCTTGTCTAGGACCTTTACCCATCAATAGAGCCTCTATTTATGGCTCAAGAACTATAACAAGCATTATAATCATTAGACAATAAGAAGTAAGAAATTAAACATAAAACCATAGGCATACCTGGATCCTCATCCTCATCATCATTGGGGATGTTAATTGAAGGCTTCCTATGCAGTGGCTTGCTAAATAAGGTATCTATATCATTGATATCAATGTGGGATAATCCTAAAACCTCTTGTTACCACAAGAGTGCCTACTCTACATGTCTTGTTCCTCCTCTACCATGGTAGCTATATGCCTTTACTCCTCCTTTTCACATCTATGTGCATTCTCTACTTGTTGTTTTTCTTCATTTGCAATTGCAGCTTGGGCTACTAAGTTTCACTACTAACCTATAGCCATAACATGTTAAACAGTTAGCATATATAGTCTTAGGACATAACATAGCCAAGAATGTTGATAACATAGTTAAAGCATACCTATGACTACCTAATCTAACTGAGGGATCTTAAAGATGATCTTTTGCTTGAAGGGTGACTCTAATGCTAGTGGTGATTCCTTTGCTAGTTGTTTCAAATTGGCCCTGGTTGCCTTGTTAGTCTTAGCACACAATCGTCGGGCTCTCTAAATGTTTACTAAAAACATAAGAGGTGCCTTTCCCATGCTATTAGGGGATTCACACCGACTAACACCAAGGTTCTTTGTAGTGGCAAACAATGAATTTCCCATGTTCTTTGGTGGGTTCTGAGCTTGCATAGTTGGATAAAGATGTTTTATGCAAGGCTTAGAGAGTTGTTTTGAATCTTTGTGCACCCATGATCCATTCTTTCTCATTTTGCAAACCTCTTCAGATAACATGCAAAAACACATTGTGCATGTTGATTGTTGTAGAGAGGTCCTTGTAATGTTTGAGAGTTTCCTCTCTAAGGCCTATAGCCAAGGAAGCAACCAAGTTAAGATGAGTCCCCTTCATCAAGACCTTCTCGAAGGTCCATCCCTACACAATACCAATTACCTTCCTTTGTAGCAACAGTTTAGGAAAGGCCTAAGATCTAAGCAAGGGATAGTACTCCCTTGCATCAAGATTCATGAAGCTATCAAAAGAAAGTCTGGAGTGGGTCTTATTGACACCAAACCACTCCTCAACTTATGCATAATGGCTAACCTCCTTCATTGGTTTGGTGGCAACTATTATCTCAGTAATAGAAATACCAAAGTCATGAAATGTGGCCTCTTGATGGAAATGGTAATTTGTATGCCTTAAACGATGGTGTGGAATACATTGGCTCTTACATCAAAAAATTTTATGATGTTCAGCATCTCCAGATTTTTATTTAGATGTTATTAAATTCTTGTCCCCTTAAGTGTTGGCTCCATTTCACCAAAATTTAGGGTGAGAGTATCTGTAGAATGTTTGATGAGGGATATAGTGACATCAGTAGAAGTGGAAGGTCCTGTAAACCAAAGAGAAATGCTTATCATCAATACAGCTATGTTTAGACCATGGAATGCCTATGATCAAAATAGGCATAAAACCTTAGGTATAACATAAAAAAACCATTCTTTTCCTTACCTTACTTCTTCTTGCTTAGCAAAGCTTGTGTGGGTCTCATAGTAGTGATGTCCATATCTCTGATAGCCCTGGGGGGTGCCTACAAGCTATGCACTATTTTGGTAGTCACACACTTCTTGTAAATAGGGTCAAATCTAGTAGGGTATTCATCAAAGTCTCCCCTTAGCTATTTAAAAATGACATGTCTACTCTTAGGGCCTTTGGTGAATTCACTTAACATGGTGTGGGCTACCACCAAGATTTGATCATTCTTGATCAATGTTTGATCGTTAACCTTGTACCTTCAAGATGTACATTAAATTGACAAGTTAGGAAAGATGACCAAATTAAATAAAGCTAAAACATTAAAACCTATAGTAGCCATGTGTACCCCTGCAATTGATACATGATGTTTGGAGGATTCTAGAATAAGGAGTGGGCTCTTTGCACCACCATCATAGTGTTATTAATGTTGTATCAAGAATAATCTGGCATCTCATAGATGTTCAAAAGGTAACATGTACTGGTGGGCTCTTTCATCTCCACTAGCTCTCTTGCTGCTCAAGTCTCTAGATCATAGATTATGAACTAAGCAACCAACCACATAGACTTAGGTAGCAAGGTCTCCTCTATGACCTTGGCCACCTTCGTAGATAAGTGTGATCACATCATCACACTAAAGTTATACATAAGGTAGGCAAGGAATTCACTTGCCCCTAGATAGAACCACAGTGACCCCTTGTCTAGAACCATGTCAGGTAGAGTGGTGTTGGCCTTGAGCTATCCAATACAACATAGGATGCTAACCAACTCAACCACAATGAGCATAGGCCTTAGTAGGACACTACAAAAGGAAAATATAGGTATCGTTAGGATCATGTTTCAAAACTTAGAATTTCCTTTTGAATTTCATAAAACACCTTAGTTAGGGGTGAAATTAGCCCCTATAAAAACTCTAAAGTGTTTTTCAAAATTTTTTCATAGATTTGACAACAACCAATTTATGACCTCCATAGTCATTAAACCATTATAGCCAAAACATCATAGCCAAAATATTATAGCCTAAACATCATAGCCAAAACTATTCCTTAGTCTAAACCATACATTACTTTAGAAAAAGCATTAAAACCTAGAAAAAATTACCATAGGAAAAAGCCTGCTAAAAATAGTAAAATAGTCTATTTCTCATGAAACTAACTTTAGACCATAGTTTACATATTTAGTCATCCCAAAGGGCATGGAAGTTGGCAAGAGAAATCTCTAAATATTTTAACAACATCCATCTCCAAGGGGTAAAGTGCTATAACTAAAATTAAGCCTAATTGACACAACCATAGATAAAAATTCATTAAAAAAATTTCTCAAAGCCCTAATTTCAATGATTCCACCACTGAAGGAATACTAAAATCACAAGCTTTTCATCCATAGATAGTACAATAAAAATTCATAACCAGTTTTACATTATCCATAGCTTGATTTTCACAACTATATCCATCAACATAAACCCCCTCCCATGCAAGGTTGTTGAAAAATTCATCAATCATTCATTTGAGATCCAAATGGAGTGATTCCACCATTGTTTGAAAACTTAAATCAAGACTTATGCAACCACACTTAGTAAAAATTCAAAACCCTTAATTTTTATTTAGAAAAGAATTGTACACTTGAATGAAAATCTAAAAATTTACACTAACCATAACTACACAACCTGATTGAAATAGCCATAACTTTGTCATTATGAATCCAAATAAGATGAAACCATAACCAATGCAAATCTTAAACATAATCCTAAAACCAATAACCATATATTTTTCCAACATTTATCTATTTTCTTAATAAACATTTTACAACTTTACTTGCTTTTTTCATCGAAAAGGCATTTAAAAACATAAAATTCATAAAACCTAATTTAATTTAGTCATGAATTGAATTCACAATAGTGAAACCACCTTAAATCCATGTAAAAAACATCAAAATAAGGGTAGTATTTTTTTAGAATTTAATGTTAACAAAATTATTAGCCTATATTTGACAAAGACAGCTCCACTCCCAAATTTTTAGAAAAGCACACAAAAAAAGCAAGTCTATTTTGCAAATCAAATATACCAAAGCTTGAATAACCAAATAACCCTATATCTATGTTGAAATGGCCAAAATATGAGGTAGGAGTTTGTTATAATTCAACCTCATCAATCACCTTTGTGTAGATTTGAAGAAAATGATCCCTATCCTATCTAAAAAACACAAGAATAGCTAGGAAATGTAAGAAAATAACTACAAATGGCCTACCTGGGAGTGACTGAGGAAGAAGCTTGAATTAGAATAGGCATGGCCAACTTGAAGAGGTTTTGATTAGCCTCAATTGTCTCTTGAAGCCTTTGGTTTTTTCTTGATCCTACACATTTCTTCATCCTCGTTGTACCAATGCTATAGAAGCTTGAAAATTAAAGAGTTGATGCTTCTACACTAGCTAGAAGGAAGTTAGGGTGCTTCACCATTGAATAAAGATAGTGTCTATAGCAAAAAAACTCTCATAGAGCTTTGCTCCAATGTGTTGGATGTGGAATGGAAAGTGTGGTTGGTGTTTTAGGCAAATTAACAATAAAAATCAATCGTAAACCTAAATGCTTTCACTCTTATTCCTGTTGCCAATTTAGTGTGATGGAACTTAAATAGCACTAATGTGCGAAAGGAGAAAGTATTTTGTATGCTGAGAGTTAAAGGAGAAACAACACTTAAGCTTAATTTTCTTAATTATTTGAGTTTTGGACCATAGGCCTAACCATATGCCCTCATGCATGGTGTTTTTAGACTAAAAACCCCATCAATGCTAGAGTTTTGACCCCTTATAATGCCTAAAACTATGCTATAACCTCATCCTCCTTGTATCCACACTCAGTAGTGTGGAGCTAGCATGGATACTTACCTCCCTCACCTCATAGCACCTCCACGTTGACCACTCTTGCCATTTTTGGTAGTTATGACCTATCTCTTCGAACTTCAAACTTAAGAAAGCAGTTAGCTCTTGGCAAATCTTTTCATGTTGGGCTTCCATGCTAGCTAGCTTGGAGCCTAGTGTGAAGATAGGGTATGAAATCTATTCTTATCCCCTAGTATTCGTCACACCTAGATGTGATTCTTGGAATGGGCCAACATGACCTAGAAACCACCTTAGTTACTTTTGGCAACCTTGAAACCTCATCAAACCTAGTCAAAAGTGCATGAAACATTTTGATTTAGTTGATCCAGACTAGAGGAGGTTCCATCCATGTTGGCTAGCATGGAGCTAGCATGGATGGATGGGAGTAATCTCAAATAGCCTAAATTGACCATATAATTACCATGTCATGACCCTAACACTCCTTGACAACCTCTAGTAGTCTATTTTTGCCTTAAAATAAGTAAATGTTGCTCTTACATCCATCCCCAGATTGATGAACCCCTCCTTCATGTTGCCCAACATGGAGGCTCAGGGGATATGACATAAAACCCTTCCTCAAGCTTTGAGGTGCCATACATGTTATCTTGATAGCGCATATGCTTCACCATGACCTCTAGTAGTTGATAGTAGCAGAAGCTCAAGTTGATTTCCATCCTTGAAGCTTCTCCTAGGATGTGAACCTCCTTCTCAATGCTAGACAACTTGAAGCTAGCATGGATGCCCAACGTTACAACCTTTTCTATATCTAGAAATAGCCTAATGACCTACCCTAGTGACCTTCAGACCTTGCCAAAGTCTCTTAGAGCCTTTAGATGTCACAAAAATGATCAAAAATGGCAAAACATTATCACCTCCTTCCATGTTGAGGCCATCTTGACCAACTTGGAGAAAGAGAGGGATGACTAGATGGACACCTAGGAGCCTTTAAAATAATTTTTTTAAATATTGAATCATAATCCTTGACCCTCTATATTCTGACAACTTCAAAACCCTATCAAAACGTATCAAAAGTGATCCAAAACTTGATTCCAAGTTCATCCATGGTGGGGGAGACCCTATTCCTACTGGCTAGCAAGAAGCCAGCATGGATGGAGGTGGGGCAGGGGGTGGGCATAGATAGCCAAAACTCTCAAGATTTTCCTCCAAATGGACTTCCAACCTAACCTTCCTAAAGGCTCTAGCAGTTGAAACTTGTTAACAATGATTATTTTTCATGAGTTTCTTGGCCTCCATGTTGAGCATCCCTCTCTTCTACACTAGCCAACATGGTGCTATCATAGATGTAGCTAAAAGGATCCATGGGAGGTCATACATTCATTGATTTTGAAAAATTGATCTATACTTATCCTACAATCCTATCCACACATCCAAGAGCTGTCATACTTTAGAAATTGAGCCTAAAATAGTCATAAATCAATCTCCCAAGGTCTTCTACATTGGTTCCATGTTGGCTAGTGTGGAACTAAAAACACAAGCTAAAAAACCTTCAAGAGATCCTCAAAATTGCCAAGTTTTGATCTTAGGCTCTGACCATCAACACTAGTTACCTTGGGAATAGACATGCATAGCCAAAATTGATCAGAAACAACCAAAACCTTCTTTTCTCTAATCCTTCATGTTGGATCCATTCTAGCTAGCATGGAGCTAGTGTGGAACAAAGGGGATGAGCCCAAAAACAACCTAATAATCTTGAAGATTGCCAAATTCTAACCCTAAGCCTTAGCCATTGATACCAATGACCTTAGAAACACACATGCATGATCAAGAATTATCGAAAAATGCAAAAAATCCATTCCCTAATGTTCTCCATGCTGGATCCATACTAAGTTGTGGAGCTAACATGGATCTAATGGGGGTAACTCAAGTAACCACTTAGAATCCCTAAAAATTGCTAAATTTTGATTGCAAACTATAGCCCTTGGCACTAGTGACCCTAGGGACTAACATTTATGGTTGATTGTGGTCAAAACTAGTGTTGATATAAGATTTATGATCTATCCACATTGAGCATGCCTTATTCCATGTTGGCCAATGTGAAGCCAGCATGGAATGATTTTTTCCCCTTTCAACAACATGTTGACATCCTAAGAGGCCAAAAACCTACACTGAAGAAGCCTGAGAGCTCATAGCCTTAGCCAAATTTCTGTCTAATCTTGTTTGAGCTTCTAGAACTCATCCACTTTTATCTCCCCCATTAGAGTAACTCTCCCAAAGTGGATCAAGGGAGGTGTGACCTTACATGCCCTCATATAGCCTCCAAACATGATCAAAATCAATCAAAAACTTGGGGAATCACAGTTTGTAGCCTTAGAAGCTCAAGAACCTAGTTGATGTGCTCCTAGATCATCCCAAGACTAAGGAATAAGAATACCCCCATTCTTCCACATTGAGACCACCATGCTCATCATAGAAAAAAGGGGGGAAGAAAGAGGGGAAGCCATTCCAACTTGATTTTACACTCAAAACAGTTTAAAATGACCTTAAAATGAAGCCAAGAGATGTACAACTTCCAAATATAGGATCCAACTACCTATTTGAACTTGTTTGATCCTGTTTTAGCTTGGATTTGGATTATCCATGCTAAGCCCCCCTCCATCCATGTTGGCCAACATAGAAATAAGGGTTGAAGTTTTAAAACCTTATTTTTGATTCTTTTTGACCTGCAAGGTACCCAAATTCTTATAGATTTACCCTTGCACTACCTTGGGTAGGCCCCATAATCTTAATTTTGATTCTTTGAATGGTATACAATCCATTTTCCTTATTTTCCATGCTGGGGCCACCTTGCCCAGCATGGATCTAATGTGGAAGACATTTTTAGGCTCAAAAGAAAATCCCAAGCGTTAAAATTGATACCAAAACTAGCCCATTCCCTTCCCTAGTTAGCCACATTGACATGCAATCCATCAAAAGTAAAAAACTAACCAAAAAAATCTTGGTAAACTATTTGGAAGTTTCATCCACACTGGAGGTTACCCCTTCCATGCTAGTTAGTTTGGAAATTAGGGGGGTCAAGTGTGGAAGCCTTAAAACCCTTGCTTTTTTAGTCCAAACAACCTAGAAATAGCCCTGATTGATGTCCAAACTAGCCTATGATCATTATAGCCTCAAGCCATCACCCACTAAGGTCTAAAACTGGCATAAGCTAATACTTTTTAACCATGTTTCGATCAAGATTTATCATATGTATTCCACTTTGCCTTGTTTGACCTTATCTTCTCATATCATGACCTAATATGCATTGTTGATCTTGTTTAGCCTTAATATGTTATCCCTTTATTCTCTATACTATATCCTTATATAGCCTTGTTTAGCCCTTGATTGGTATTGAATGGTGACATTTGACCTTCCCTAACCACCATTAGGCACCATGTAACCATAACTTGCTAAGGCCTAAAATTGTGACCCTTGTTGACCATTTGTGGCCTTATCTCTCATACTTTCCTTTTTTACCTTTGTTTGATCTTTATTTTGCCCTTATTACACTTTTTTGCTTGTTTTTACTCTATTTATAGACTTGGATGATCTTTTTTGCATTAAAATAGCATGTATTTGCATAATTTTATAGCATTTTAGCATTGTTTTTTCAATTTTACCTAGGTGCCACTTAATATGCTTTTGATGCATGATTAAAGTATTAGTACCTGGGAGCAGATCAGTTTACCTTTGTACCTACATGGATCCCATGGTGATGTTGAGTAGGGCATTTACATTGGTTGCTTAGATCATGAGCTAGAGAGTCTTGTTGATCACATAGCCTCTATCAAAAAATGTTTAGAATGGCATGAACCTAGTTAAGACCCTCGACCTTGAGGCTAGTGATATAACTAAGGACTCTCTAGTTAAGGTTCCTATCATAACACATAATGGTAAGGAGAAAACCCTTAAACTAAAATCCTCACTCGAACTTCAACAATCTCAAGACATCACCAAAGTCTTACAAGACAACATTAAGGTCTTTGCCTAGTCATATGAGGATATGCCAGGTCTAGGCCCATGTTTAGTCCATCATAGCATCATACTTGACCCTAGAATTAGACTAGTTAAGTAGAAATTATGCAAGATTAGACTTGATTAGGCCTTAGCAATTTGTAATGAGATCTCAAAACTCCACCAATTCAATTTCATCCGAGCTATTGACTACATAGAATAGGTGTCCATCATAGTGGTAGTCCCCAAGAAGAATGAGATTATTTGTATTTGCATCAATTTCTAAGATCTAAATAAAGTGATTATTAAGTATGACTTCCCTCTACCTATTATTGATCAATTTATTGATACTATGGTTAGACATGCCTTGTTGGCCTTTATGGATGGATTCTTGAGATAGAACCAAATTAGGATCAACCTAGAGCACTAAATTAGCATGACCATCATGACCCCTTAGGGTACCTTTTGCTATACTATGATGTCCTTTACCCTTAAGAATAAAAGAGCAACTTACCAAAGAGTCGTGGCCTATATCTTCAGTGATTACATGCTAGGTTTGCTCAACAATTACATGGAAAATATAGCAATTAAGTCCAAGGTGGCCAAAAACCATGCTACTAACCTAGATCTTGTCCTCAAATGATGCCTTAAGTATGAGCTTCAACATAATCCTAAGAAGTATTTTTTTCATGTCAATACCAATAAGACGCTTGGCTTTGTAGTATCTAAAGTAGGGATACATGTCGATCTTGATAAGGTTAACACCATATCCAAATTAGCAATGCATAAAAACCTTAAAAAGCTTTGGGAACTACAAGGCAAATTGTAATTTATTTGTAATTTTATCATTGGACTTATAGATAAGTTACAGCCCATGCAACACTTGCTTAAGAAAGGGATTCACTATGAGTGGATGGCTCAATGCCAAGAGGCCTTTGAAAACCTTAAGCAAGAGTTGGTACTACTACCAATGGTATACCCTCCATAAGAGGGTAAACCATTCTACATCTACCTTAGCATCTCCAACACATCCATCACCTCTCTACTTTGTTAGAAATGTGATGATGGAGTAGAAATGCTAGTATACTAGATTAGCCATGCATTAGTTGCCCATGAGACACGATACATTGAAGTGAAGAAGTATTGTCTAGCATTAGTCTTCTCATTGAAGAAATGGAGATACTACCCCTTCAAAAGTCAAGTCAATGTCATTTGCAAAGACAACATTCTTAGAGCCATAAAAAACATCTATGAAAGTAGCCATATAGCTAGATGGAAAAACATAATAGTGGAATTTGAGCTTCCTTACATCTTTGAATCCTCAACAAAAGGTCAAGCTATAGTTGTACAACTTACTATTTCACTTGTTAATGAACATACAAGCATAGATACTGAGTTCCATGATGAACATGTCAACATCATTAGATAAGTGCCTAAGGACTATGAGGTGATGATTCACTTTGACAAGGATTCAATTGCCCATGAAGCCAATGCCATTGCCATCATAATATTACCATCTAGTAAAAATTGACCTTTTTCCTATCATTTTGAGTTATTATGTACCAAAACCATAGTGGAGCATGAGGATTTTATCAAAGGGATGATGGTATCTTATGACCTAGAAGTCAAATAGTTAATAATCAAATGTAATTCCCAACTTGTGGTTAACTAAGTAACTCAGGTCTATGCATGTAAAACCAAACATTTACAACCTTACTATGACCTAGGGAAGTAATTGTTACAACAATTTGTATATGTTGATATCCAACACATACCCCAAAATGAGAATTCCATAGCCAATGTAGTTGTAAAGTTAATGCTTAGTGTGATGCCAAATGTATTTAGTAAGTTACCCACCTTAATTGTGGATTGTGCTATTTCCATCATGTAGAACACTAAGGATACCTTTATGGCCATAGTTCATACTGCTCCTACCAAGGAGTGCTATGATGATATGACATTTTATATTATACTTTGTGAATCCTCACAAGGCCTAACTACTACTTAAAAGAACGTTGTACACAAGTGATCGAAGTAGTATGTCATTGTAGGCAATAACACATTATGTTGATGGTCCTATGATGATGTATTGTTAAAGTTCTTGGGTAAAAGTAAACTAGAATAGTCCTAGAGTAGGTTCATGAGGGTGTTTATGGGGGACATATAGGATGTAGAGATATGGCTACTAAAATTAGATGGTTAGGCTATTATTGGCTCTATATTGAAAGTAACTACCTCTAGAATGTTAAGCGGTGTGACATGTGTCAATGGCACACTGAAACACCACCAAATTTGGGCCACCTTGTCTCAATTGAAAATTTTTCTAAGTGTCAACACAAGTCAAATTTTCTCTAAGTGTTGAGAATACAATCCCCACTACTAGGACTATGCTCCAGAGAGTAGTCAACATAGTTGACACAAATAGTTCAAATTTGCAAGATTTTTCTAAGTGTAAACAACAGCTACAAATTTTTCTAAGTGTGTGAACTACGCTCTCATTGCCAGGACTACACTCCAAAGCATAGTTAGTGTAGTTAGCACACCAATAGCTAGTTTTACAAATTTTCCTAAGTGTCAAGCCAGAAGCTATCAAGTTGGCTTGGGATGGAAGAAACAATTTAGCAAAATTTCTAACTACTATGATTACACTCTAGAGCGTAGTCAGCATAGTCTACCTAAAGATACTAGTTTTACAAATTTTCCTTAGTGTTAAGCCAAAAGCTATCAAGCTAGCTTGGCATGAAAAAACCAATTTGGAAAAATTTCTCAATGCTCTCTACAACACTCTAGAGTGTAGTTAGCATACGAACACAAGTTTTACAAAATTTTTCCAATTGTTGGAACTATGCTATAGAGCATAGTCATTGTAGTATGCTAAAAGTACCTTTAGAAGCCTTCAGAACACAACATCTTCCTTCATCTTAGCTCTGACGCCTCTTCAGCAAGCAAGATCAGCAACTTGCATTCCTTTCTACATCCCCCATTTGCCCCAAAATTGTACCTATGCTTGACACCACTTGAGAGATTAGACTACATAGTCCCAAAGCTTAGTCTCCAAAACTACATCATTTTGCATTATTTTCAATTACATCATGGTCTATTCAACACTTGCATAGGTAGTTTGACAATGTAGTCATAGTTTGGCAATGTCACAGGGTCCATTAAAGTACACCAGTAGAACATCATTTACTTCAGTGGAGAGTGTAGTTGGGTGTAGCATAGTCCCAACTACCCCTCTGCCACATGGCATCCAATCTATAATTCATGGCAACCCTGACCTTATAAATACCCCAATGCTTCACATTTTAGGAGTTGGCAAATTTAAATGTTATCATTCCTTGCAATCTTTGCATTTAATCCCAATTGGCATTTTGGCAAACTCCAAGTAAGCACTTGGCAATGTTACATACCATCTGGGACACTGTAGACCACTAAAACCCATAGGACACCATGGCAACCAAGCTAATAGGCACAAACTTCATGGAAAATGTTATGCTTTGTAGCCCAAATACCTTGAGAATATGACTATGCTACCTATTGTGCCTGTTTGTACATTGTGTACCTCCTCATCTTTCTTGCAGTTAAGTATGCTCCTTGGTTTGGGGTGGTGCTGCTTTCTCTCTCACTCACTTCCCATGCATTTTTTAGCATTTTCTCTTGCATTTTAGCATTTTACTGGCATTTTTTGCTATTTCCTACACACACTCATGTTTTTGCATCTTCATCTTTTACCAGAAATCTTGGTTACCTTTTTTGATACCATGGATGCTACAAACATCATGCAAACACCTAGGATTTGCTCTGGCATCGCACTCTACAAGTCCTAGTTTGATCGACAAGACCATTCTAGGCACCCCATCTCCATTTCCAATCAGCCCTCATGTGAATATGGGATCAAATTATGTGCACCACAAACCTCTCAATGTACCGTTCCAACCTCTAACATTTTTGGTCACCATAGATTTTTGGCATTAGAAGGAGGACTAGTGCCACTTCTTTCTGCGATCTTCATTGTTTGTTGTCTTGTGTGCTCCCTTCACTACCATTACTAACTCTGGGCTAGCATAAGATCAACACCCCTATGAACCTACCATGGCAGTTGCTAGATCTGAGGCTAGCACAAGATTTGTCTATGAATTGGTTGGTGTAGAGTAGACCCCATCATTGGTTCCCTTGGGAGCTCACTCGACAACCTCCAGAACCTGTGTCTTATACTTAGCTGAATTCTAGGCACCTAGAAGAGTGTAGTTGGCTCTTAACATTGAGCATAGTTGGCTCTTAGCATAGTGAGCGTAGTCCCAGAGTTAGCCATTTCAGCAACTTCCAAAGTTAGTCATTTTTTAGCAAGTTTACACTTAGCTATTTTCTACAAAGTTTTACACTTAGCCATTTTTCCTACAAATTTCATACTTAGTCACTGTTTTCAACTAGTAACTTTTACATTTACTCTTTGCATCATGAATCCTAAGCAACCTCCAGCCTTCACTCTAATTGCAATTATTGCCCAATCCATTTAACAAGAGATCCAAATTGACCACCCTACTAGTGCTGCCATGGCAAGACAAAGGAATTTACTTAAACTACACAACCTATTCCCCAAGTGCATGATCCTCAATGAAGAGTAGTATGACTTAATTTGTGTGAAGCTCTAGGCAAGTCTATTCATAGACTACCAAGAAATGAAGAACAAACAAAGTTATGAGCTCATACATCAAAATGGAAGGAAATACTTCTCCATCACTATGGATTTCATTCCACTCATGAAGACTTATGAATGAGTGCTCATCCAGCTCATTCAAGCCAATGAGCATGAGGTAGGGACCAACTACGAGGAGCCCCTATAGGAAGATTAGGATGAGTTCAAGGCTCATTTAGAGCATGAGGACTGATTCCANTATTAGGATGAGTTCAAGGCTCATTTAGAGCATGAGGACTGATTCCACACCTTTTTTGTGACAACCTCCACCTTTGTTTCTCCACAATCCTGCCCACCTATCTTCCCAAAGATAGTTATAAACCTAGTTTCACCTCCTAGGCCTACGCCTGTGATGGTGACCCATCATGCATAGCACACATACTAGGATGTAGTATATCCTATTAGTCTATCCTTCATCATACCATTGCAACCCACTAAATCCTACTAGCTAGTAACTATCATGCCGACACAACCCTACATGCACACAATGCACATTCCTCCACTACAAGCAACTTAGGCATTGTATGTTCCACCTATTGTGTTGGCCTCCTTCACAACGACCCAATCCAAAAATGCATGGTGGCACCCAGCCACTATGTTCATGGCATAGTCCACACAACAAGCATTGCACATGACCTCACAACCTGCAACTAGGTCTTGGGCTATCCAAACGACATAGTAGGTAGCACAACTGACGTAGCCTACTACAACCTCTCTAAGCTTGGATCAAGCATTCCAGCTCATCTAGACTCTTACTGAGGAGGTCAAGTGGCTTAAGGCTGCCCCCTCTGAAATGGTATATGTGATGGATTTCAACCAAGATTTTCTTAGCTAATTCGTCACATGCTTCAAGTATAACTTGAAGCCTGAGATGATCTTAGACCAGTTAATGTAAATTAAGTATGTCCACTTAGAGCCTGTGCAAAAGTTCATTCAATGCTGGAGCACATCGCTCAATGAAATTCAATGCTAGTAATCTTTAAAGGTGCAATGAATGACTTTATTAAGTTAAAATTATATTATTTAACCCTGCAATCCTTAAGCCAAGTATTTGCTCAAACTAAGAGCATTCAGGATGTGATAGAGGCTAGCAAGGACTTAGCCTACATGGCCTACAAGAACTTGCATGCCAAAAAGGATAAGAACAAGGGCAAACAAGTGACCACAACTATGGTAATGGTGGGCAATGAGGCTAAGCCAACTAACACTAAAACAATGGCCAAGCCTCCCACAGCCCCAACCAAAAGCAAGGCTTCTGGCTCTAGCATTATGGTAAGCAACTAGCCTACATCATTGATGACCATGGGGCAAGCTATCCCAAGGCCAAACTTTGAGCATAAGCATCGTTCAAAGTACACATCATTACCCATCAAGTCGTTGAAACTTCTAGACAAACTTCTTAAGGTTGGAAGAATTTAGTATAAGCATATGTCTGAGGAGGCTCATAAGAGGCATGATTGATATTGTGAGCTCCTTAGAAATCCCTTGGGTGTAGCACTACATGAGCCTATGGTCACTAAACATTTTAGGTTAGATTAGTTTTGCCACTACCATCAATTGCCTGGACACAATACAAACCATTGTAACTCTCATTTTGAAATGCCATTGTTAAATTTTCTTCCTAAAATCTATTACAGTTTGCATTAATTGCTACATATATTTTGTTTATGCTCTTTTACGTTTATGCTCTGTTTCCATCAATTACGTTGTTTACGCTCTGTTTTATGCCTATTATACCGTTCACGTATAACCCAGCATATAGCACCTCAATGTACATTTGGGGAAATCCTTGCTTGATCCGTGTGCAGACCATCTAAGGTACTCTACCTTCATTCATTCCAGCTCACCCTCAGGCGAAGGTAGGATCGTTTGTGCTCGTCTAGATATCTCCCAATCTCTGTTTCCTTCCAGCTGAAGACCGATGATTTCGGACAGTACAGAAATTGGCACTAGAAGGAGGGCCTCTGCCTAAAACTTACTGTCTTAGAGCTCTCAGCATCTACGCTGTTGGGTATACGCCAACCTTACCTGTAAACTTCCCAGCGTCTACGCTGTTGATCATCTATGTTGCCGACCATACACCGATTCTTTCTGCAAACCTCCCAACGTTTACGCTGCGAAGTTAAAACTTATTGTCTGCAAACTATCCAGCGTCTACGCTATTCAGCGTCTATGCTGCTTCGGTTAAAACTTACCATCTGCAAGTCTCCCAACGTCTACGCTGTCAACCATATGCTGACTCTTTCTGCAAAATCCCCAGCGTCTACGCTGCTAATACACACGCTACCCACTTTACGCTATAAACCTTGTCTACGCTGCACACAGAACTCGTTTACGCTGCCGTCCATATACGCTATACTCTATACACTGTAACCCTATTTACGCTATACGCAGACACTGTCTATGCTACTTAGTGTATATGCTTATGCTCTATGCCATAGATTCTCTACGCTGACACTATAAGTTGCATACGCTGTCATTATACGCCGGTTGTTGAAGCGTATACGCTGTACGCTACCAACGTAGGTTTACGCTGCACTAAGTACACTAACTTCACATCTCTACATCATGTCACATTCTCAACTATTCATCATGAACACCGCAAACACCACCGCTACAACCACCCAGGTCACAGACCTCATAAGCACCATGGCCATTCAACAGCCTATGGTACAACCCACAATGGGGCCCCGCCGGTCTCTTAGGCTGCAATGGAGAAACCCATCGTCCAACATCATAACCCAAGACCAGTACAACTTCATATGCGTGAAAATACAAGCTGGCCTAGCTGTGGACCGAGCCGAAATAGAAGTAAAGAGGCAATACGAGCTTTTCTACAGGGGAGGGCAAGAGTTCATTCCTTCCCCGTACGATATCATCCCTGTCCCAGAGCCTTACTCTGAGCTCATCACACAACTCCTCCTACAAAGGAGCCAGTCGCTAGATTGGCCTACAGTAAATTCTCAACTAGAAGAGGAGGATGAGTTCGCCACCCAATCTGAACATGAAGATTCCTACCATACACTTAGTTCACAAACCTATGTCAACCCCATGTTTCAATCAGGCACAGGGGAAATCATGTCCCTCCAACCCCTCAGGTTCACCCAAGAGCAAATACCTCTACCAGAAACATCCGCACTTGTTCATGTTCCTCCTGCAACCGACCTAAAATTCAATACACTCCCTCTCGCTATCATCCTTGCTACAGCTGTAGGCCCATCCTCGCAAGTTCCGCCCCCTCACAATAACGTGGGAGCAACCTTCCTGCCCCGAGTGATTGAGATGCCACATGTGATATCGACATCAACATCCGCTCACTACATCCCCCACATCCAAATGCACGAAGCCTCTTCCACCGCTGTAACCCAACAAGTCTAGGGGGTTCCTACATAAAACATGACCGGGCAATGGGTAGCGATGGGTGCTCAATCACATCAACCCCCTCACTACAACATGCCACCTCACACAATTCCACCGGTCAATATCCCTCAAGGACAANCCACAAGTACAACCGCCAACTACACAGCTTTCAGCCTTCCAACCTACTATTCAACAATCTAATCTGTACACTACACCACCACATCCCCAAACTGTCACCTCACCTAATGCTCAAGACTGGGCAGATGCTAAAAAACTAATGCAGGAACTAACTGACGAGGTCAAACGCCTCAAAATGGCTACCGACGGAGAGTTGAAGGTAGTGGAATTTTACCACGATGACCCCATCAACTCTTCCATTCCGTCCCTAACCTTAGCCAAAGGTGCATCATTGCCTACGCTAACTAAATATAATGGGGAGACAAACCCCAATTCTCACCTTATAACATTTAGGCTAGAATGCGCATTACTCCAAGCATGGCCCCATGCCATTTTGCGAGTGTTCCCTATGTCCCTCGCAGGGAGAGCACTTGATTGGTACTGAGCTTTGCCGAGAAATTCCATATTTTCCCTGGAAGAGTTGTTACATCAATTCGTGACCAAGTTCAAGTATAACTTGAAACCTAAAGCAACACTTGACAGCCTTATACAGGTTAAACAAGCACCTCTAAAACCTATACAAAAATTCATCCAGAGGTGGAGTGCTGCTCTCAATGAGCTACACAAGCCGATCCCATAGACATATCTGCTCACCATTCTAAAGGGGGTTGTTAACAACTTTTTCAAATCCAAGTTATATTATCTCAATGCGCGTAACCTTAATCAAGCCTTTATACAGATTAAAAATATAGAGGAACCGACCCAAAATAGCCATGATCCTACGTATGTAGCCTTCAAAAATCAACATAGTAAGAAAGATAAAGAGAAGGCTAAAACAACTATAGTGACAATAGCAAAAACGCAACAAGCAAATGTGGCACAACAAAACAAACCGCCAGTGGCCCCTACTAACTACGCTAAACCCACTCCACAACTACACCAGAATCGTCCTTATCGCAGAACCTGACACCAAACCGTACGAGAAATTTTGAGAGGAAAGAACCCTCCCAATATACGTCACTACCTATGAAGCCATCCCAGCTATTTGAGCAACTCTTGAAAGCTAGATTAATGAAACACAAATAGTTATCCGCTGCTGCTATCCAGAGACATGACCGGTTCTGTCAACTGGTTCAAAACCCAAGCTTAGCAATGCCGAACAAGCCCCCAGTACCCAAAGGTTTTAGGATGGACCGCTTCTGCGACTATCACCAACGTAACGGGCACGGCATGGATTATTGTTTTACCCTGAAACAAGACATACAACAAATGATCGACAGAGGCCAAATCACTTTTGATGAGGCCAACCCGGTCCAACCACAAAATTAGTTCATAGGTGTGTATAAAGACCCTCTGAATACCAAGGAGGCACTGTACGTTATTAACACAATTTACCTAGATAATGAACCTGAAACACCGAGCATTAACACCGTCTACTCTAACCATGAACAACAAATGCCTAACAAGCCATTTGTAGTACGTATTCCTCCCACTACACCAACATCCATGCCTCAATCATAATACACCCCGCAACAGCCATATGTTGTCCGCGTACCCCCCGCCGTAGCATCTTCTAACACCCTTACACGTGAAAAACCATACGTGGTGCATGTACCTCTCACCGTCACAACCTTAAATCTACCAACCCCTCCTACTCAGCCTGCCCCTTTCGTAGTCCAAGTGTTGCCCGTAGTCGCAACAGCGAAGGTTCAACCTCCACCTAAACCAACCCCATACGTCGTTAGGATACCTAAAAGTCCTAATGTTTACCAATCCTCCACCTCCCAAATGCAAAGTAAACCCAGTCCTTACGTCATCAGGGTGCCTAGCCAGCCTTCTTCTCAACCACATTCGACTATCCAACTGCAACCCCACCCGACTCCATCCGTAGTATGAATCCCAAGGTAACCTGAGGCTCTAAAACCAACTCCACCCCCACGTCACACACGAGAACGCTTAGTGGATAAGCTTACGCGTGAACGCTTGGAGAAGGAGCATCAATGGTTAGCTATAGGGCCACCTAGACCCACTCCACTAAACGCAGTACCTATGACACCACCTAACCATCAACCAAATGCAGGCCATGAGGGTGAACCATCTAGAAAACACGATATGTCTAAAACAATGACTCCGGGCAAACATGACAAACCAACGATGCACAAAATAAAACTGTTGGGCCCAATGGACCAAGTCACCACCAATAAACATGCGCCCAACAGTAGAGACTTAGCAACAGCCCTAACACAAGTCACGCAAGCACTCAAACAAAAGAATACTTCATTGAGCTTATATGACTTAGTTCTAACATCTCAAACACATTTCGAAGCTTTGGTACGCATGCTAACGTCTATCCCAATAAGCAAGGACTTGCCTCCAAATGAACCTTCGATTCATGCGGTAATGTACTCACCCCAAGGGACAACTTCCAAACCATTAAGTTTTCATAATGATAACATCAAGGTGGATAAGAAAACAGGGGAGATAACAACAGCCCCTATGTTCATAACAATAAGAGTAAACCAATTCAAAATACATAGGGTCCATGTAGATGATGGAACTGCCACAAATGTAGTACCATACCCCATTGTTGAACAACTGGGGCTTACAGAGTTAATCAGACCAACTGCCACCACATGTTTGAAATCATTCAGCGGGTCGCGCATGATAGTTAAAGGCACCGTGACCTTAGACTTCATAGCAGGGGATCAATTCCCCACATCCGCCAACTTCATAGTAATCGATGAAATGCTAGGATTCAACCTAATATTAGGAAGGCCCTGGTTTGCCCAACTAAAAGCAGTCTCATACCCTATACACCAAGAGATTCACTTGCCTTATGAAGGTGGTGAAATCATCATACACGGGGAGGCTACTACACCCATCATTTCATCGTATATAGACATAGACCAAGGCTCAGAGGTTAAGCTCGAAGAGCCTAGACAAAATGACGTAAATGAACAACCGATAACCGATAATCCTTTAAACACAGAAGAATATCCACCCAAAACAGAAATACCTATGCCTAACATTGTACATACACCTCCTCACGTAGAAACCACAACTAACACAAAACTCACAACAAATACCGAAACGTCTGAAAACACCGATGCGGGGACTATTCCATTAGACATCCCTTAGGCTGAATTACCATTCAACGTGATCAGCGAAGGGGACGCTGAATACAGAATCATACCCACTGACACATCGCCTAACGTAAAAATAAGAAAAATCAAAAAACTACTAAAATAATAACAACATAATCTTTCCAAAACGACGTTAAACGACAATTGGTCCGAAATGACGTTAAACTACGACAAGTCTGGAATGATGTTAAACTACCATATCCGCAATGACATAAAACTAGCCATGATCAGAAATGGTCGGCCAACCGAGAAATCCACACATGTCATTTGAAATGTCCCTTGTTTATGACTAGGGCCCAAAATGGCCTTAAACTACGCATGTGGCCCGAAATGGCCTTAAACTAGTGCGAATCTGGCCCGAAATGGCCTTAAACTAGATCATACACTTATACTTTTTTTTCCTCTTTCATTTATCATTATACTCTGATTTATAATTACACTCACGCATTACACTTAAACCACAAAAACAAACCAAAATATTTTGCATTGTCGTGTCGTGTTTGCAATTAAGCTCAAAATCAACAAAAAAAATTTATACATGAAATAATGTACAAGTATAAGATTTAATTCGTTTCATTCATCTCAATTTACAATTCCTATATAAATTTGAGTCAAAAACCAAAAACTAAACATCTGGGATGGGAGGGTCATCCCCTTCAGACCCACTAGCATCATGGGCCCCCGCTCCACTGGGGCTAGCTTCCTGAACATCATCACCACCTTGATCCTAAAAATGCAAAAAGAGATAATCAACGTAAGAACAAAAGAAAGACAAAATTTCAAACAATGTGCAACGAATGATGTATATAATAACAAAATGCTTACCGTAGGGGATTCCCCTAAGTCAAATTCCAGCCGGCGAAGGATTTCCTCTTCTGAGACACTGGTCCAATCGGTCCCATCGAGGCCTAGGTTGACATCTGCCAAGGCCTTCCCCTTGTCAACCGTTGACCAGGTAGGATGCTTTAGAGGGAATTCACCCACAGACACCTCCCTAGAAGTGGTTGTAATCACCCTTGTAGGAAACTCCATCTCAACAATTGTGTTTTGAGCAAAGGTATCAAAAGAAGAGCGCAGACCCAGACCCTCCACAAACATTTCCAGTTGATGTTTTTCAATGGACACTTCTTTCAACACTTGCTTATAATGATGTTTGTGGTTCTTTTCATCCTGACCCCATTTGCATACCTTGGAAGCAAAAGCTTTCCAGTCTTGACATTTGAGGTTCAGCAGATCTATTTGGGTTTTACGCTCTGCCAGTCTCCATGTCAGTGATGCGTGACGATTGAGCAAATTCCAATACCTAGTGTACATGACCTCGGAAGTCCACCAAGAGCGATCACCACTTAGTTTAGCAGAGGAGAACTCATACCGAGCCTTAAGATCATCACGCTCAACTGACAACTCAGAAACTTCCTTCTCCTTTACTTGAATCTGCAACCACAACTGTTCGACGGAATGCCTACAGGTCCACAACAACTTGGCGTTGTGAACGAGACCTTTCGCTACCTCTTCATAAATAGGCCTTGGCACCTGCTCGACTTCTGGCGATAATGTGGGCAAACTCTCTATGCTAATTGTCTCAGAAGGATCCCACCTCAGTTTGGCACCTATGCTCATGAAAATAACAAGCGCTAAAATGACAAAAATAGGGTGTGAAACTCTAAACCTGCAAACAATTCAAAAGATATATACCTATCTCAGGGTGGGCTTCCTGAATTCATTCAACAACTTCCTTAGCAATGCCAGCCACAAAATCCATCTTACTTGGCATTTCGGTCCAAGTAAATGGCCCATGAGTGCGAGATGGACTAACCTCCATGGTCCTTTCAGGGGGAACCATTTTCCTGGGTACGTCCACCCGCATCGTCCTAGTTTCACTACCTTCGTCTGGAAGAGATGAAAACACAAAAGTAAAATACCATGGAAACAACAACTAACGAAGCAACATAAGATAAAATAAAAGAAAACCTACCATGTTCTTTGTCCCCTTCTGGAGGATCACCTAAGTCCAGCTTTCCCTTAAGAAAGCTGCTGAACATTTCATCGACACCACCCTGGTCATCCACCAGCTCAGTTTCTATGGTGTCTTCCCTCAGCTCTTCCATCCCTCCTACCTGATCTTTCTCCACATCTTCCTTATTAGTATTTAGCTCTGTGTTAGCCTCCTCCTCTTCAGTGATAGTCTCTAATGACTGCTTCCTCACCTCTCGAGTCAATTCTAAACGCGCCAGTGGCATGTAAGCGATCAAAGCAAAAATTATGAATAAGACGAGAATGATAAAGCCACAAGTGTACTGACTCTACTTACCTTGGACAAGCATCTTGAATTGTATGCGCTTAACCGGTGGCTTATCCACATTCGAGGCTTCCTCAGTTGAGTGTTCATGCTTTGTTAGCTTCAACTTGGCCTTGCCAATGGTCTCTTTGATGACCTGTTCTGCTCTTTTGGCAGTATAAGGCACATCGTCTAGCTCCAATCCCAAACTGTCACGTGTGTGGATTGAGGTACCAAATGACCCCCCTATTGTGATAGATACAGACTCATCAATGCCCTTAGGAGCATCTTGGGACTCAGCAATTTCAAACAAGTGGTTAATCCACAAGTGGGATAGTTGACCTCGATCCTGTAGAACATACTTGTTATCCACGCGAACTACTAGAAACTTAACTAAGCGGCAAAGATAACTGGCAAAGAAGGCAAAGGTAAAGTGGGACTACGCCTCAACATTTGAGCGTAATCTCACTATCTCCTTATGGAGGCCCGACAACAAAAATTAGGCCCAGTTATAGCGCATTCTGGTTTCTAGGACAGTTCACATAATACGTACAGCTTTGACCCCAAGACTCTGCACCTGGGAAAGGGATTTAGGGAATACCCATGCCCTAAACAGGGGATATAGTTTATTCACCTCCTCAACCTTTGATTTCCCCTGCATAGGGAATCCCTTGGCACCCTTGGCAATGCCCAACTAGTCCTCTAATTCACAAACCATATGGAGCTCTTTATGAGCCCTATCTAAAACTACATTTATACCATCCGCCGACACACCAAACAGGTTTGAAAAGAATTCAGGCGACAGATGGAAAACTATCTTAACACCCTTAATCCAGGTGCTGTAGTAAGAGACAGACTCATTGAAGGAATCCACGATCCCGATCATTTCTACTATTGATACGTCAAGGCTCGGGGTTGTAAAGAGCTCCATGAGGCCAGCATCATCTAAACAACGAACGACGGATGATGGGGCATGAGTGCATAACCATTTTTGAGCCTTACTGACCTCCCCGAACTTCATAGACAAGGTAGTCTCCGTTCGTCTGCTTGTGATAGGGTCTCCACCAAGAGGGACATCAACTGTAAATACAATTCAAAATCATCATATCAGTATAACCCCCGGCAGTTGAATGAACACGTTAACACATTTAGAAAATATAGTCACTTACCTTCAGTTGTGGACTCTGAGGTGCTACCCAAGTCAGATTCACGAGGAAAGATTGGTCCCTTAGGCGACCAATCCCCATGCAACCATCCACGAGCTTGACACATTGCGAATACTCTAGAGAACCGTTTGTGGAAGTGGATGATAGCACCCTTGGTTTGACCTAATACAACTCCACGAAGGGTAGGACCTGCCAAAAAGGTCTCTAGAGCAGTACAAGCTAGAGCAAGCCCATCATCCTCAACGCACGTTCCGTCTAGGTTAACTTTAGGCCTACAAACAAATGGATGTCAAAATAGAAGCAAATGCTAAATGGCGAAAAGAAACAACAAACTTAAATGGTCCTACCTATCCACTTGGTACACAGTGCCAGGAGGGTTCTAGAACAGCGTGTGCGTGTGCGCAGCTAAAAATAAAGTGTTGTTGAGATAGTCCTGCCCTCGCAGTAGTTGGGCCCACACACGTGCCAACGAACGTGTAGACCTAGGCCCGTTGGAAGAATTGTCCTCATTTACAAGCGGCTCCTCGTCGATGTCTTCCATGAAGATCGCGACACCCTCTGCGGCTCCTGGCAGCATGGCCTCAAGCACGCTCCATGCCACCAATTCACTTAGGTGCAACCAGATAACCACTTTGAACCTGTCCAACATGAAGGCCAAGAATTCATGCACCTTCTCTAAACTAGACCCCATTATTGTCAACAGTTAGATCCGAGGTAGGTTCATTAGCCTCAATGGGGCCAAACCATGTGAGTACCCCAACTAGCTCGACAACCAAGAGAAAAGGTTCAGTGTCCCTGCAGGCAACCAAAATGCCACTATAAATCAGCCATACAAAACTTCATACTATAGGCTGACACTTAGAAAAATTACTATTTACACTCGGCGTATACGCTGCCTAACCCGGCGTATACACTATCAAAATTTTTTATGCTCTACCTAACACGGCGTATACGCCATCGAAAAAACTGTTTACCCCCAGCGTATACGCCTCAAAAACCCTCAGCGTATACGCCACCAAAAACCCTCAGCGTATATGCCGTAAAAGCCTCCAGTGTATATGCTGCATAAACAATATATGCTGTGTAAATAGTCTACCCTGAACACTATGTAAACAGTCTATGCTAGATGCCGTAAGCAAACAGTCAGTGTATACACTGATAAAATCATCTACGCTTCATGCCGAAAATTTGTTTACGCTATGCATTGATAAAATAGATTACGCTATGAACAACTTAAGCTATGTGCAGTATATGCTCAGCGTATAGAAACCCTCTACGCTATCTGTCTACGCCGAGTGTATACGCCAAAACCCTCTACGCTGACTATTTATGCTAAGAAACTGGTACAGATGAAAATAACTAACAGAGACAGGATTAGAACCTACCTATGTGACGATCCAGGCCACGATGGAATCCTTGGCCTAGGTAGACATTGCAACATGGCCTCGCTCTCCTATGCAAATTTTAGGTCAGGTCCCTTCCTCCCCTAGCCTTCCACTTCCTTGACTTTGCCCATCTTGGCATCCTCTATGCTGGGATTCTTAGGTTTACGCTTTGATCTTTACGCCTATGTTGATCCTCTACGCTGGAGTTTGAGTCTCTACACCGATGCTTGAACCTCTATGCTCTGCATTTACGCTGAGGTTTAGTCATGTATGTCTACACTCAAGGTTTGGGTTTCATGCTTATGCTCATGCTTATGCTTACGCCAGGGTTTAGTGGTTTACGCTTATGCTGGGTCGTCTACGCTCAGGATTTACGCTCAAAATTACGCTGCAAACACAATGTGACAAATGACCCCCTCCGCTTTATATAGCGCTCCACCGCTGCTGCCGCTGCCACCTTCTGGTTTGCCTCTTTTTGCCCTTTTTCACTCATTTTAATCAAAATTTGCTCAAAAAATAATAATAATATATATATATATATTTAAAATAAAACAAAAATTACTAAATCTTGATTTCCTTGTGAACCCAATTTCACGTCTTCATGCTGAACATTCTAGCGCAAACAATATTCAGCCCGGTATGGCCTTAAACTACCATGTCGGCCCAGTATGGCCTTAAATTGCCACATACGAACCTCCTACGGCCTAGTATGGCCTTAAACTGCCACCTGTGGATCACATTCAGCCTGGTAAGGCCTTAAACTACCACCCACAGCCCAGTATGGCCTTAAACTACCATGCGTCCCGATGTGACGATAAACCACCATCATGCATGTACACACAATTTAAGTTGCCAAAGAACATGGAACAATACCCATTAGCTCATTCTACCCTTTGTTTATTGGCAGGAGCAAGCCTGATGGATTGCCAGCATTTATCCGCACCGTTAATCATTGATGGACCATATGGAAAAATTGCAAGGGACATCGCCAAAATCATCAACAGACGACACAGTCATAGCCTCAACACAGCAAACGCTAGATAACTATAAAGGTATGACGAAGCCCCTTGACATAGAAGCTGAAAACATCACCGAAGACCCATTGACTGAAAGCCCCATCACCATGCCCAATGGAGAAATTAAAATATTAAAACTAAGTACATTACTGCAACCTCAACTGGCCAAAGACATAGAGGGTGTGCTTAGGGACAACATAAAAGCATTCGTTTGGTCTTACACCGACATGCCCAAGTTAGATCCTCAAATCATCCAGCACAACATTATCCTTGATCCGAAATTGAGGCCGGTAAAACAAAAGGCACGAAAGATTAAACCCAAGGTGGCATTGGCAATTCACAATGAGATCACCAAACTTTATCAGGCTAGTTTCATTCGAGCTGTCGATTATGCCGATTGGATATCCAACAAGGTCATTATCCTGAAGAAGATCGGGAGCATTCACTTATGCATTGACTTCTAGGATCTAAACGTTGCAACCATAAAAGATGATTTTCCCCTACTCAGCATCGATCAACTTGTTGACTCGACCACTGGGCATGCCCTATTATCTTTCATGGATGGCTTCTCGGGATACAATCAGATACGTATTAACCCGAAGCATCAGCTCCAGACTACCTTTATGACACCATGGGAAATCTTTTGTTATACAATGATGCCCTTCGGCCTCAAGAACGTTGGGGCCACGTACCAAAGGACGATGACATTCATCTTTAGTGATTACATGTTACACTCGCTCAATGATTACGTGGACGACATTGTGGTTAAATCGAAGACATCGGAACAACACGTACAGGATCTTGACTTAGTACTAAAATGTTGTTTAAAATATGAACTAAGACTTAACCCAAAGAAATGCATCTTCGGCATCAAAACAGGAAAAATGCTTAGATTCATAGCCTCGAAAGCAGGGATACGAGTAGAGCCCAATAAAGTTAAGGCCATAACAAACTTAAAACTACCTAGCAACCTTACTAAACTTCGAGGTCTACAAGGTAGATTACAGTTCATCAGAAGGTTCATAGAAAAACTAATAGAAAAATTAAAACCTATGAATCGCTTGTTACATAAGAACGTCCATTTTGAATGGACTCCACAGTGCCAGGAAGCATTTGACAATATCAAAGCAGCACTTGTTCAACTACCCACGGTTTATCCACCTCAAAATGATAAACCATTTTACATCTACCTTTCCACTTCAGATTCGTCAATCGCGTCAATGCTTTGCCAAAAACAAGATGACAGAGCCGAAGTCCCTATCTATTACTTAAGCCATGCATTAGTTGCCCATGAAAAAAAGTATAACGAGGTTGAGAGGTCATGTTTAGCTTTGGTCTTTTCTCTAAGAAAATGGTGACATTACCTCTTCCAAAACCAAGTTAACATAATTTGCAAGGATAATGTGCTCAGAGCTATCACCGGAAATATTTACGAGACAAGTCGAATAGCCCGTTGGAAAGCCATGATAACTGAGTTTGACCTGCACTACATAGCACAATCATCAGTTAAGGGTCAAGCCATAGCAAACCAAATGACCACGTCACCAATGCACGATCGAGTGACAATAGAACCAGAATTCCTGGATTAGAACATAAGCGCAATAGACATAGTGCCCAATGACTATGACGCCATTCTAAACTTTGATGGAGCATCCACCTCTCGAGGGGGAAGTGCTGCCGCTGTCATCACCTATCCCTCTGGGGAAATCAGACCCTTTGCTTATCATTTCAACTTCCACTGTACCAACAACATAGTAGAGTACGAAGGTCTCCTTAGAGGTCTTACGGTAGCACTGGCTTCAAACATCACACAGCTTGTGATCAGAGGAGACTCACAACTGGTCTTAAACCAAGTCACAGATATTTATACATGCAAAGCACAACATTTACAATCATACTGTGACTTGGCAAAATACTTAATGAGGCGATTTGAAAACATCAATGTGCAACATATCTCTAGAAACAACAATACCATCGTAGACGCACTAGCCACATTAGTGCTAAACATATCTCCTGACATGTTCCATACATTACCAAGCTCCATAATAACTGATACTCCTGATACGTTGCCAATTGCATCTGTTAGTACAACACACGCGATAGAATGGTATGATGACATAAAAGAGTACCTTCTACACGGTGAAACACCGCAACATTTAACGAATGCACAAAAAGATGCGGTACAAAAACGTTCTAAGCAGTATGCACTGATAGGAGACACATTGTGTCATCATTCCTATGAAGGCATATTGCTAACATGTGTTAGTAGTACTGATGCCCAAACTATCATTGAACAAGTACACGACAGACTATGCGGAGGACATATAGCACCAAAAGCAATGGCAACAAAGATTAGATGCTTAGGCTACTATTGGCCACACATGGAGTATGACTATCTTTCCAAGGCTAAAACATGTAGTACTTGTGAGAGACACAGTAACCTAATCCATGTCCCACCAAATGAGTTGCACACAGTGCAAATCACATGGCCCTTTCAAAAGTGGGGGTTGGACCTTATCAGCCCAATAACACCCTCATCTTCTGCAGGGCATAGTTTCATCATAACCGCAACAGAATATTTCACGAAGTGGGTAGAAGTTGTTCCCCTTCAAAAGAATACATCTAAACACGTGTGCAATTTCATTCTCAAAAACATTGTAACCCGTTTTGGCATTCCCGTGACAATCATCACTGACAACAAGCCACAATTTAGCAGTGCCGAGACCAAAACCTTTTGTGAAAGTATATGGATCAAACACTTGTTTTCATCCCCTTACTACCCTCAGAGCAATGGGCAAGCAGAGGCCAGCAACAAAATAATCATTACAATACTCAAAAAGATGCTTACCCAAAGCAAGAGAAGATGGCATGAACAATTGGTATACACATTGTGGGCATATCGTACTACGCATCGGACTTCAACAGGTAAAATGTCATATAGTCTTGTTTATGGTTCAGAAGCTATTTTACCTTTGGAATTGCAGGTACCATCTTTAAGGATCACACTTTCTGGACTCCTCGACGAGGGACAAAACAATGACCTGCGCATCATTGACCTGGACTCGGTAGAGGAGAAACGCATACGTGCACTTGATCAGATTCAGTGGTACCAAAAACAACAACTGAAACGTCATCGGCATGACATTCATAAGTGCCCCATCAAAGAAGATGACCTTGTACTCAAGGCCATTCGGGAACACCTGGACAAATTCTCAGCCAACTGGGCAGGGCCCTACTTGGTCATCAAAGCATATGACAATGGAGCATTCAAGTTAGCTAATATGGAAGGACATGAGCTTGCAAATCCAACCAATCACTTGTTCCTGAAGCAATTTCATGTTTGAACATAATCAGGTACGTGCGAGTCCTGGCGTCATGACTATAAACTGATACCATAGCTCGTCCTAAACTGATACCACACAGTATCCGCAATGACGATAAACTAGCACCCGTCCGGCACGATAGTAGACTGCCACTGTTGCATCCACCAGAGTCCGCTAAGACTATAAACTGGTTTGCCTCTTCACGGTCTGCTAAGACTAGAAACTGGCAATGCACCATCTTCCACGATGCTAAATGGGAAATGTCCAATGGGTCATGACATAAAACTAACCCATGATAGTCCGCTAAGACTATAAACTGGCAAGTTCATCTCTGGTTCTTCAATCTGTAGCTACATTCTAACTTCAACAGAATCACTGCATCGCTTGCCATCAGACGATCCTACCAACACTGCTGCCATTCATATACAGTGCCTGAAATCTCTTCCAGTGCCTTTATTCCATCTGTAGCTGTTTAAGTCTAAGCTCGTTAACTCACTCATGGTTTTCTTGTCTTCTTGGAGTTATGTTTGCAGGATGACGCTCAAAGGTGTTCGTACAAAAATGCAGTTCGTCATAAGTAGCAAGGTGAGATGTTGTTCACAGCACACGTGGCACGACAAAATCAAGCCATTCACTAGTACATCCCCATTTCCCGGTACATTTCCTATCTATTCATCAACATACTCTAATCATCCACATATCTGATACACCCAGTACACTCAAAACTTTGAGCATGTTGTTGCACACTGTAACACTTTGAAGCAGTTTCAACACACAACATAGCACTTGAACATGAGTACAACGTCAAACCAAAGCTTCTTCCAAAAAAAAGACCCTTGGCACTTGCCATACAAGCCCCAGGCGGGAAGGCAGTTGTCTTGGAAATAAATACTCATGTCAAAAACAATCAAGAAACATCCCGTTGCATGGCTTTGGCTCTCTGCCAACAGATTCCCCCCTAAATACCAAACAAGGGCCCTATTCCTCCAACGAATGCAACACATCATCACATGGCTTTGGTCTCGCCAACAAGCCCTCTTGGACACTAACTAAGAGTCTTGTTCTGCCAAAGGACGCACATCGCATGTCTTGATTCCGAGTCAGCTAAATAATGGATATCGACAAGGATCAGCATGATATACACCAAAGCATCCCCTTTACCAAGCACAATCCCTTGGTCAGTTACCAGTCCCCACAATCTCCATTTTCCTACCAGCTATAGATTTCACTTTCCCAATCCTATGTACTATGGAACATGTCTAGTCAGGTGGCAAAGGACAATGTCTTTATCAAGTTACTTATAATGTTTTGCACTTCTTTGTCAACGCTTCTCGGGTCGATTCCTCCAAGCGTCAACAAAGAGGGGCCAATGAAACACCACAAAATTTTGAGCTTAGTACTTTTCCAACAAGAAGTAGGTCCCTGCGACCCACAGACGACTACGACTACATTTGGTATCAAACATGGCAACTTCAAAGATCATATGCTTAATTTTCACTAAGTATGCATTCTCAGCGTATACGCCCAGCGTATACGCCCAAGTCTACATTCTCAGCGTATATGCCCAACGTATACGTCCAAAGTTCACATTCATAGCATATATGCCCAGCGTATACGCTCAAGTTTACAGCATATACGCTCAAGTTTACAGGGTATACGCCTGATGTTCACAGCATACACGACCAGCATACACACCTCACAAGTACGTTTAGCTTGTACAACTGATGCATACGCCTGGCATGCAATCCCCGAAGATAGCATAAAAATAGCACTACAAAGCAAAATTGGGTACAAGGCAACGACTTGCATGAATAGAACAATCATCAGTGTATATGCCCAGCGTATACGTCAGGCAGACACAGCGTATACGCTCAGCACATCTAACATATATGCCCAGCACAACCAGCGTATACTCCCAGTACGCCCAGTGTATACACCCAGAGTCTATGCCTGCCTGATATAGCGTATACGCTCAGCAAATGTAACATACTGTACACTTGTAAATTTCATTCTTTTGTACCCAGTCAATGCGCCATGTGTCACCCAACCCGAGTCTAACGTCAAAACCTGTATAAAAGCCCCAATTTTTTACTAAATCGAGGTCGGTTGGCAAATTTTGGAGCAAACCAGAGAGAAGAGACATTGAGAACTAGAGCAGAGAACCTTGTATGCTGGACAACCCTGTATGCTGAGCATACAGCCTCTACGTTGTGCCTACAATGTGAACCAGCCCACAATCATCCCTGCATCCATCGAGGCTTTTCGTCCGCCTTGTGTCAAAGCCACAACTGCGTTAGACCGGTGCATTGTAACTCTCATTTTGAAATGCCATTGTTACATTTTCTTCCTAAAATCTGTTACAGTTTGCATTAATTGTTGCATATATTCTGTTTACGCTCTTTTACGTTTATGCTCCATTTGCATCAATTACGCTGTTTACACTCTATTTTACGCCTGTTACGCTGTTCATGTATAACCTAGCATATAGCACCTCGATGTACGTTTGGGGAAATCCTTGCTTGATCTGCATGCAGACCATCCAAGGTACTCTACCTTCATTCATTCCAGCTCGCCCTCAGGCCAAGGTAGGGTCGTCTATGCTCGTCCGGATATCTCCTAGTCTCTATTTCCTTCCAGCCAGAGATCGACAATTTCAGACAGTACAATGAGTAGTTAGCAACTTAGCATGAGCTAATAGTAAGGAACATAATGTAGAAACCATAAGAGCACTTACCTTTTGGTGTAGTATATTGTTCCAAGTGGGTTCTAGAACAAAGTGTACATGCACAGAGCAACAAAGAGGGTGTTGCTCTTATTGTAGCAAGAGAACTCTAACATTTTCCAGATCCTAGATAAAGGCTAAGCACCCCTGGGGCCTTCAACTACCTGCTTTGTCATCATTAGTAGTGGGCTCATCAAACGTAAACTTCAAAATGCCATGGGTAGCCCTAGGTAGCAATGTCTTGGTGATGATGTTGGTAGCCTCTGCTACTAAGTGTGACTACATTATCACTTTGAAGCCCTATAGTAAGGACTCCAGGAACTCATGTGCTCCTGGCTAGAACCACACTACCTGATTAGCCACCCACATATCTGGTGCAAGTGTGTTGGGCATAAGCTTGCTCATGTAGGAGAGAATGCCAATAAGCTCCACAATAATTAGAATGGGTTTCAATAGCACTCTACATAAGCAAAAGCAACATAACAAAGCATTAGTATGATCACATCAAATGTAAATTTTGATAAAATATGTTAAATTTAACTTAGAAAAATTAGCATAACATAACATTAGTTAGCAAAAATATCTTAGGGCCCCATGGGTATAGGATATCAACACATAAATCTAAGATTCTAGGTACTCACTGGGGTACAATATGTTTTGCATAACATTAGCATCTTGTTTCACACGTTTGCACATTTAGCATTATCATAGTTTGTATGTTTTAGGTAGTCTACATTGTTTTAGCTTATAGATTTAGCCTAGTTTCAAGTTTGCATTCTTGGCATTATCAGATTTTACAAGTTTGGATTTGATTTACAAATTTTTTTAAAAAAAAAAATTTCTAACTTTAGACAGTGTATTCTGGAATGTTGCAAATTTTTCCTAACTCAAGGCTACCTCTAGGAATGTAGCATAGAAAATAGGAATTTTTTTTCTAAATCTAGAGGTTTAGATCACCTTAACTACACTCTAGAATACCGCAAAGCGTAGTCCCAAGTTGTAAAGAAAAAATTTTAATTATTGACTATGCTCTACATGAGGCATAGTCTCAAAAAAAAACTAACCATTAGATAGGCCATTTTGACGAACACTTGGCATAAACTATGCCTCCAAGATGGGAGTGGAGTCCTAGTCATCACTAGTGAATTGAGGTTTGGCCACTATCCCAACACTCTCTCCACACACCATGCCTTGCTATGGTGTTGCGCATTACTCACCTACCTCTCTAGGCACCATGCCTTTCCATGGTGTTGCCTATCCTCACTTTCACCACACCCTGTGTGCTCAACTCCAACCATGGTCATGATCCCTATGGCCATAGCCATGGCAACACCTCTAGACCATGTAGAAAACATAAAAAAAAACATCCATGGATTTTGCACCTTCCCTCTAGCCCCTACCACATCAGGGCACAATGCACTCATGGCTTTTGTGACCCCCAATGCATTCAACCCTAACCTATGCCCACTTTCTCCACCAAAAAATGAACAAGAAAAATTAGAGGGCAAACCCTTGTGACAACCCTGTCTTGCAGTTGGCCACTCACAGCTTCCACTAGCACCTACATCCCTACCCCACATAGAAACATTTCCACAAAACTAATAAGAAATGGCAAAGATCCTCTACCATGCCCTCAACCCCATGGGTGGTGGCTCTTGGCAACCACTGCTATGTCCCTATCCCCGCCCTATGGCAAACCATCGACAGTCACCATCAATGCCCTAATCCTCACACACTAAAAGTAAAAAAATCCTAAAAATAAAAAAAAAATCTTGTAGAACTCTGCATGTGTAGCCAGTCCTCCTTGGCCATGTGCTAAGCTCCAAATCCCTACACCCATGCTGTAAAAAATTTTGAAATAATCAAAAGAAAAAGAGTAGGTAGAAATCACATGACCTTCTCATCCATGGCCACACCCACCTCCACTACAACGATGCCCCTCATGAAACCATCTAGTGAAACAAAAACCCAATTATAGTCAAGACTACCAAACCCTCGCACTCATCATCAATCCCCCACACAATCATAAAACCAATCACAAACAAAACCCTTTCTCCCCATGTGCATGATTAAGATGGCCATGGAGGCAATGGCCCTTGCCACAGTAATGTTTCACAAGAAACTAAAGCCTTGAACCCTCAATGAAGAAATAAGCAAAGTAAAGCAAAGAAGGTAAAAATGGGGAGATCATAGTTAGGGTACCTAGTGGATGATGGCATCCTCCATTCCTCCACATGTGCCTACGGTAGGTGGGCTAATGCCTATTCTCCCTCATCCACATTTGTCAATCTAAGGTGTAGGTGTCCACTTTGGTGATTCATCTTGGTAGTGACTACGCTCTTCAAAAATAGTGTGTTACACTTTGAAATATTTCTTTTTTAACTTTTGAAAATGATAGACTTACCAAGGATGAAACATGCTTTTATATCCCCAAGGACCACTTAATGATTTACCAAACCTGGGGCTACACTTAACATTGTTTGCATAGTACAGAGCATAGTTAGCAAAACTTAGAAAATTTTTTGACCTTTCTGGCCTCCTTGAACTTAGAAAAATTTTACAGTTTTCTCATTACCTAGTGAATGCCCAATCTAACTTTGCATCCCAAGCACTCTTGGTCTTGCCCAAAATAATGCATCTAGCACATACCATAGTCTACTAAGACCTTAAACTAGCATCTCACAGTATGCTAAGACTTTAAATTGGCATCCCATGGTCCACTAAGATCTTAAATTAGCATTTGTGACCTATTGAGGCCTAAACTAGCACAAACGCATCTTTCTTTTTAACCTTGAATCTGCATACCTAGGTGAAATTTTTATTTTATTGCTTTCTTGCATGTCATGCATATTAACTTCAGTGAGACAAGTGTGACTTGATGTTTTTCTGGTTGTTTTTACAAGATTGTAGTATGAATACAGCATGACTATGTATGAGTATCTTCACTCACCTCTAGTCCTCACTAGGCCCCATGGTAATCTCATGCAATGCATTGATCCACAATGCCTAGGCCTTGAGCCAATAGCCTATGATGAATACATAACATCTATAGAGGCACTTCTAGACTAGGCAAACTATCTAGTTAAGGCTCTAGATCTAGGAGGAGGTGATGTCACTAAGGATCCCCTTGTTGAAATTCATGTAGCAATGCCTAGTGGTGAGGCAAAGGCATTGAAACTTAGTTCCTTGCTAAAGCCTCAACATGCTCAAAACATCACTAGAGTACTCAATGAAAACATCAAGGCATTCACATGATCTTACAAAGACATGCCAGGCTTAGATCCTCACATAGTGCAACATAACATTATCCTCGATCCTAGAATTAAGCCAATTAAGTAAAAAGCACGTAAGGTTAGGCTTGAGGTGACATTGATAGTCTGCAATGAAATCACTAAGATCTACAAGGTTGGTTTCATCTATGCCATTGACTATGTAGACTGGGTCTCTAACATCATGGTTGTACCTAAGAAAATGGGAGTATATGCATTTGCATAGACGTACAGGACCTAAACAAGGCAACCATTAAAGATGATTTTCTGTTGCCTAGTCTTGATCAATTGGTTGATACCATGGTTGGTCATGCCTTATTATCCTTTATGAATGGGTTTTTGGGATATAACTAGATTCAAATCAACCCATAGCACTAGCTTAGTACTACCTTTATGACCTCTTAGGATACATTTTGTTACACTAGGATGCCTTTTGGACTAAATAACATAGGAGTAACTTATCAATGCACAATCATGTACATTTTTAGCGATTACATGTTAGGTTTTCTCAATGATTACATTGATGACATAGCAGTTAAGTTCAAAGCAATACATAACCATGCAAATGAATTAAACCTTGTGCTCAAATTTTGTCTAGAACATGATCTTACATTGGATCTTAAGAAATGTGTTTGCAACATCAAATTGGTCTACATGCTCAATTTTTTAGTATCCGAAGTAGGCATACGCATAGACTTCGATAAGGTTAAGGCCATCATCAACTTAACACCATCAATAAACCTTAAGGAGCTATGAGGACTATAGGGTAGATTGCAATTTATATGTAGGTTTATCGCATAGTTGACCAACAAGTTGCAACCAATGCAAAAATTTTTTAAAAAGGAAGTCCACTTTGAGTGAATAGCTCAATGCTAAGAGGCATTTGACGACCTTAAATAGGAGCTACCTCAACTTCCAATGGTCTACCCTCTGCATAGAGATAAATCCTTCTACAAGTACCTTACTATCTTTGACATGTCCATTACTTCTCTACTTTGTCAAAAGTGACATGATGGCACAAAGGTCCCAATATACTACTTAAGCCATGCATTAGTTTCCCATGAAGCGAAGTATAATGATGTGGAAAAGAATTACCTTGCCTTGGTCTTTGCACTTAAGAAATGGAGGTACTATCTTTTCTATAGTCAAGTCAACATTATCTACAAGAGTAACATACTTTGAATCATTACAACCAATATCTACGAGGGTAGCCACATTGCATGATGGAAAGCAATAACAACAGATTTTGACCTACATTATGTTGCACAAGCCTCAATGAAAGGTTAAGCAATAGCTGCACAACTTACAACTTCACCTATCAATGATCAAGCAACAATCGATCTAGAATTCCTAGATGAGCATGTCAATAGCATCAACCAAGTGCCTAACAAATTTGAGGCACTGTTGCACTTTGATGGTGCTTTGACCTCTCAAGGGAGTAGCACTGTTAACATTATCATGCTTTCCTTTGGGGAGATCTAACCTTTTGCATATTGTTTTGCATTCCCTTGCACTTACAACGTGGCAGAGTATGAAGGTCTCCTTGGAGGTATCCTAGCAACTCGCAACCTAGGAATCCAAAGTGTAGAAATCTAAAGCAACTTGCAATTAGTGATCAACCATGTCACAAAGGTCTATGCTTGTAAAGCCTAACATTTACAACCTTATTGTGGCTTAGCGAAGCACTTGCTTAAATAGTTTGCAACCGCTGATGTTTAGTACATTCTCTGTAATGACAATGCCCTAGCCAATGCATTAGCAATGTTAGCCTTAAGCATTACACCTAACATGTTTCACACATTTCCCACCTTGGTGGTGGATTGCACTGTGCCTATCATGCAAACCACTAACATTGCATCCATAGCCACGGTTAGCACAACCCATGTAGTAGAATGGTATGATGACATTAAGGTCTTCCTTCAATAGGGTGAACCTCTATATCATCTAACCACTACACAAAAAGACATAGTGCATAAATGATCATGGTAATACGTCATCGTGGGAGATAACACACTATGTCGCAGATCCTACGATGGCATACTATTGATCTACATTATCAATAGTGAAGTGAAAATGATCATTGAATAAGTCCATGAGGGATTGTGCAAAGGTCACATAGCACTAAGGGAAATGGTAATGAAAATCATATGCTTAGGCTACTATTGGCCTTACATGGAGCATGATTGTGTCTCCAAGGTCAAGATGTGTGATGTTTGTCAATGGCATGGTAACTTAATACATGTGCCACTAATTGAAATACACACAACACAGATCACATGGTCATTCTAACATTGGGAGTTGAAAATCATAGGACCTATAATGCCTAAGTCCTTTGTAGGGCATAACTTCATTATAACTATAGTTGAGTACTTTACCAAGTGGGTTGAGGCTATTTCCCTTTGGAAGACAACATCACAATAGGTTTTCAAATTTGTGCTTGACAAAATTTTGACCTATTTTGGTTTACATATGATCATCATATTTGACAATGGGTCACAGTTTGGTAGTGCTGAAACAAAAGCCTTCTATGAACACTTTGGTATCAAATGTTTCTTTTCATCATCATATTACCTATAAGTGAATGGCCAAGTGGAAGCCACAAACAAGGTCATCATCAACCTTCTAAAGAAGATGCTTAATAGCAGTAAATAATGATGGCACAAGTAATTAGTCTATGCACTATAGGCCCATAGCACTATACGTAGAACAATAAGAGGTAAGACACCATATAGCCTTGTTTATGAATCTAAAGCAATTTTTCCTCTTAAATTGTAGGTCCCATTACTCCATGAGCTGAGAACTATGCCCTCAATTCAATAGAGGAGGAGCATATGTAGACGTTTGATCACATCAAATGGTACCAGGAAAAGTAAAAGTAAAAGAACCATCATAATCAACATCAACACTTGATCAAGAAAGGGAATCTAGTCCTCAAGGCTATTTGCGAACTTGCAGAAAAATTCTTAGCCAACTAGGAAGGGCCTTTCTTGGTTGTCAAGGCCTATGTTAATGGATCATTCAAGCTTGCTGATCAAGATGGCAATGAGTTTGCCAATCCAGTGAACCACTCATATCTAAATCCTTACTACTCTATTATGCAGTGTTGCATCTTGACAAAGAAAGTTAAGCACAAAAGTCCACTATGACTATAAACTGGCACAACAAGTCCGCTATGACCATAAACTAGCACAAATAGTCACTACAACTATAAACTAGAAAATCATTCTTCTATTATGATGTTAAACTGGCACCCAAACCTCAAGTTTGCTATGAGTATATACTAGCATAGATCGTCTACTATGATGTTAAGCTAGCATAGCTTGTCTTTGGGTCATGACATTAAACTAACATAGTAGCATGCAACAATCTACTAAGACTATAAACTAGTAGGCATCGTAGTATGCTAGGACCTTAAACTAGGTCCACAATTTGCTAGGACCTTAAACTAGCAAAGCTTATGATCTACCAAGACCATAAACTAAGTTCATAGTTCACCACACTTAGTTCTGTGGACAAGCAAGCAAGAATACTTTCAACCGCACCCCCCCCCCCCCCCCCCCCCCCCCCCCCCCCCCCCCCCCCCCCCCCCCCCCCCCCCCCCCCCCCCCCCCCCN
The DNA here is from genome assembly GCA_015680685.1 of Gnetum montanum. Classification (NCBI taxonomy): domain Eukaryota; kingdom Viridiplantae; phylum Streptophyta; class Gnetopsida; order Gnetales; family Gnetaceae; genus Gnetum; species Gnetum montanum. The sequence continues at coordinate 160,349 of MNCI01007438.1, forward strand.
GTAGTCCCAGAATGAATTTCCTATCATCGAGGGAGGCCTCTAGAACATTTGTAGTGTTACCACCCCCTAGCATTTTGTTGATCTTCTAGAGCTCCTATCATTGGTGCCAACACTACCAGCTCTTGGTGACACTTGTAGGACTACTAGCTCTAGGCATTTTTTTGGTGCCTGAAGCTCCTATCATTGAGACACCCTTTGGAGCAGTTGTAGCACTATGGCTCCTACCATTTGGTTGATTTTTTTAGGCTCTTACCATTTCTTAAGCTTAGAAGCACTTGTAGCATCATGGCCCTTGACCATTTTGTTGGTCTCCTAGGCTCCTATCGGTGACATGGACTCTTGAGCATCCATGGCATCATCACCCTTAGCACCTTTACTAGCTTTTTAAACACTTGCAACTGGTTCAGCTATTGCAACTCTTGCAGCACCCTCACATCCAATAGTTTACTCACATCTCATGTTGTGTGGTTGTTTTCTTATTTTCTCTCAGTTATGCTTGTAGGACAAAACCCTAAAGGTGATCATGTAGAGGCACATCAAATTGTAGCAGTAAGTCACCACATTACTTTGATGTGCATTATTGGACTAGCCAAGCCACTCAAGAGTGCACATCCCTATTACCCCACTACAGCCTACTTGCATTTACCCCTTTCACCTTACATTCCCCTACCTTCTCCTACATCACTAAGCTTGCAAACACTTCTAATGCACATAACATTATTTACATCAACCATAGAACCCACGATAGACATAATGCAACGCGTTCCATGTGAAGCCTCCATGAGTTGGTCAAAGCCTAAGAGGATGTGATGCAACTCATCCTAGGGAGGAAACACCTACCTTACAAATGTGACATGGTTGCACCAAAGCAAAGCCCATTAGGTGACATGCAGTACATCTTATGAAAAGCATCTCCCAACTAGTAGTTAGCAATGTGCAAAGCCTAAAGCAAGTTTGTCTCATAGTCAAAAAAAAAAAGCAAACAGGGCAGAACATGTTCCCAAGTAAAAATTAGTAGAGCTGTAATTTCACAATGAGTCCAATCCTAAATCCATGCTAATTCTCTTATAAGAATTTTGATGAGAGATCACATTTTTAGGGGCAAGCCATCCTAGTGCCATGGATGTTGGCTCTCTCATAAGCATTCTGATGAGAGGTCGCCATTTTGGCAACAAGCTACCTTGGCGCCATGATCACAGCTAGCCATGCTGACTTCACATCTTATAGCATAACATCCTACTTACATTTTTCCTCCCCTGCCATCCTTAGCACTTTCCCTACACCATTTTCCTTTAGCATATCATAACCCTTAGCACTCTTAAGCATGGTGCAATGGCATCCAGTTGGGTAGTGATGAGCAGTGTTGGTGCTAAGCCTACTGTGGTGTCTTGTTATTCTTTGCTGATGTCTCTCAAGCCACTCCTCCAAACGTCAGCAAAGAGGGGCCAATGAAACACCATCAAATTTTGGCCACCTCATCTTAACTACAAATTTTCAAAGTGTCAACAAAAGGTAAATTTTCTCTCTAAGTGTTGAAACTACACTTCCCACTACTAGGACTATGCTCCAGAGCATAGTCAATGTACTTGACACAAATAGTAAAAATTTGCAAGATTTTTATAAGTGTTAATAGTAGTTGAAATTTTTTTTAAGTGTGGGAACTACACTCTCATCACTAGGACTATGCTCTAGAGTGTAGTCAACACACCAATGGCCAGTTTTGCAAATTTTCCTAAGTGTCAAGCCAAAAGCTATTAAGCTAGCTTAGGATGGAAGAAATAGCTTAGCAAAATTTCTAATTGCTATTATTGTGCTTCCTACTACGCTCTAGAGTGTAGTCAGCGTAGTCTACCTAAATACCAATTTTACAAATTTGCCTAAGTGTCAAGCTAGAAGCTGTCAAGCTAGCTTGGCATGGAAAAAACATTTTGGAAAAATTTCTAAATGCTTCCTACTACACTCTAGAGCATAATTACTGGTGGAACACAAATTTTGCAAAAAATTTTCAACTGTTGGGACCTATTGTAGAGTGTAATTAGCATAGTATACCAAAACTACCTTCAAAAGCCTCTAGAATGTAGCATTGGCCTTCATCTCAACTTTGATGCCTCTCCAACAACCAAGATCAACAACTTGCATTCCTTTTTGCATCCCCTATTTGCTCCAAAATTGTACCTACACTCAACACCACTTGAGAGAGTGGACCATGTAGTCCTAAAGCGTAATCTCCAAAACTATATCATTTTGCATTATTTTTAGGTACATTTTAGTCTATTTAGCACTTGCATAGGCAAGTTGGTAGTGTAGTCATAGTTTGGTAGTCTTACAAGGTCCATTGGGGCATACTAGCAGGATGCTATTTGCTTTGATGAAGAGCATAGTTGGGTGTAGCATAGTCCCAAATACCCCTCTACCACATGGCACTCAATCCGTAATTCACAGAAACCCTAACCCTATAAATACCCTATTGCTTCATGTTTTATGGGTTGGCAAATTTGAATGTTGGCATTCTTGGCAATCTTTGCATTCAAGCAAACTTGGCATTTTTGTAGACTCCGAGCAAGCACTTAGCACTATTATACACCATCTTGGACTCTGTAGACCATTGTAGCCCATAGGACACCATGGTAGCCAACCTAGTAGGCACAAGCTTCATGACAAACATTAGGCTTTGTAGCCCAAACACCTTGAGACTATGGCTATGCTACCTATTGTGCCTATTTATACACTACATATCGCCATTGTTTGGGGTGATGTTGCTCTCTCTCTCTCTCACTTCCCATGCATTTTTTAGCATTTTCTCTTGCATTTTAGCATTTTACTTGAATTTTTTGCTATTTTTTTTTGCATACTTGCACATTTGCATCTTTGTCTTGCACAAGAAATCTTAGCTACCTTTGTTAACATCATAGATGTTGCAAACATCATGCAAACACCTAGCATTCACTCCTGCATTGCACCCTGTAAGTCCTAGTTCAATCAACAAGACCATTTTGGGCATTCCATATCCATTTCCAATAGGCCCTCACATGGACACAAGGTCAAACTATTCACATGACAAACCTCTTGGTGTACCATTCTAGCCTCCGACATTTTTAGTCACCACACATATAAGTGTCATACATGTATTACCAACTGAGTTACCTACCACATAGATAACACCATTTTAGCAATGGAGTGTGGATATCATTGGGCCTATAACACCTAAGTCTTGAGTAGGGCATAAAATCATCATCATCATAACTGAATACTTTAGTAAGTGGGTTGAAGCTATTCCCTAAGAAAGATGATATCCAAACAAGTCTATAAATTCATCCTGGATAACATTGTAGCCTATTTTGGCATACCCATGATCATAGTTACAAATAATGGATCATAGTTTAGTAGCCAAGAGATAAAGGGTTTCTATCATAATTTAGGCGTTAAGCATTCTTTCTCATTTTCATATTACCTTCAAGCCAACAAACAAGCATAAGTAAGCAACAAGGCTATCATCAACTTACTCAAGAAGTTGCTTAACAATAGCAAGTGCAAATGGCATGAGCAGCTTGTCCATGCACTTTGGGAAAATTGTACAACTTACCCTAAGGTAATTGATATAACACCTTATAGCTTGGTTTATGGTTTCAAAGTTGTTTTACCTCTTTAGTTGCATGTACCATCACTTTGAGTAACTCTGACCAACTTCATCAATGATGAGAAAAGTAAGGAGTTGTAGATAGTAGACCTATACTCGATGGAGGAGCAACGTGTGCAAGCACTTGTGCACATCGAGTGGTATTAAGAGAGGTAGAAATAGTAGCACCACCATAACTTGATCAAGTGTAAGATAGAGGGTGACCTGGTACTCAAAGCCTTTCACAAGCATGTAGATAAATTCTTAGCCAACTAGAAAGAGCCCTTCCTTATTACTAGAGCCTATGGCAACAAAGCATTCAAGATCATAGACATGGATGGGAATGAGTTGGTTAATCTAGTCAACCATTCCTATCTAAAGTCTTATTACATGTGACCTACATGTAGCCTACAACAGCCATGATATCAATGACCATCAATAAATGAACCTACTTTACTATGGCATGTTGAGGCCTTAAACTAGTAATACAACCTACCGGGGCCTTAAACTAGCACCACAATCCACTATGACCTTAAACTAACACCATGGCCTACCAAGGCCTTAAATTGGTATCGTGGCCCATCATGGCTTTAAAATGGCAACATTGGTAACTTAGGTAGCTTGGTTTTGTGGCCTATATGCATTGTAATGTTATAACATGTTCTGTTTGCTTGGTTTTCTTATCCTCTTGGTGTTGTGTTTGCAGGATGAGGCTTGAAGCCATTTTAAGGGTGTAACTTGTTACAATAGCAAGTCACTATGTGACATTGATGTGCAAGATTTGGTGAGTTTTTCCTACTTTACCAAGAGTGCTTTTGCCATTTTCCTCCATCTAGCATCACTCCTTGAGCCCAACCTCATAGCCTTATTATGACCTTTTATACCTTGAATACCAATGTTAACATATGTTTTCCACTCATGCACTATGGCTAGGTGATATTTCTTCATCATGCTCCATTCCCAAGTCCACTTGGATGTAATGTAGCTTATTTAATGGAAAAATAATTAAGTCCATCAAAACCAACTAGTTTGATGGGAAAACCAAGTCCGTTGGATGTAACACAACTCATTCAATGGGAAAGCTATATCAAAGTGGCCTTGCCAATGAGACCCAATGAAATTTTTACCCCATAAAAAAAAGAGCAAGGGGAAGCAAGTTACCAAGAAGTTGAATAGCTAATAAAGCCTTAAAGCCCAATGGCCAAACAAGTCTTGGACCAAAGTGATTAGGTCCTCAAATGCACTTGCTGAGTGACCAACACTTCAAAACATGTCAGTGTCATCCTATAGCCATGATGACAACACTTGAAATGCATTGTTGGCCTCCAGGACCATCTCCCTAATGACCATTACCACCACCTCATCATAGCTTTATCCCATCATCATAAGCACTCTTTAGCATGGTTTGAGATAACTAGATCAAGTAGAGAGAGGGAGTGTTAGTTATGAACATGTAGTGGTGGTTTGTATTCTTTATTGATGCCTCTTGGGTTAATCCTCCTAACACCAACAAAGAGGGACCAATGAAACACCACCAAATTTTCATATTATAACATTTGTAACCCCATCCCATGAAACCTAAGGTAAAACTTCATTGGAAATGTGAAATTTGTAACCGATGAGGGGCAATCTCACATGTTTCATACTTTTGGAACTGAAAAATGCCTCATAACTAGTCAAAGACTCATTCTACATGAAAAAAGAGTTACCTAGTGTCTATATTTGGGCTTGGGGGAGGGGGTAAAAGATGCCTTTTGGGATGCCAAAAATGGTGATTTTATGGGTTATATGTGGGGTATACACTTTTCTATGTTGGAAACACAAACAAGTGGTAGGTCCCTCTCCCCCCACCCCCCGGGTGTAGAGCCATCAAAACTAGCATGGAGGGGTGTAGGGGAGTGGATCTCACCTATCCCCAACTTAGAAGGGGGGTAATGCTCAACATGGGAGGGTTTGGCTTTCATTCCTAGTGTTTATCTTTCATCCCACCAACATTGATACCTCCTCCCCAATGTGGAAGCAACAAGACCAACATATTAACTTCACATCAACTTTGGTGACAACCCTGCAATGCCAATGTGGACGAAGTAAAGCTAGTGTGCAAGGTGCATCCCCATTACTATTTTTTGGTAAAAGGAATGAGCATGGAGGTATGACACTTTCCATATATGATAACCCCTCCCCTCCCCCCTAGATTTTTTGCACCTACCCCCATGCAATGGTAGAAATTTGTACCAATTTGCAGCCTAATACATCATCCTTTTGTAGAAAATTTGTAGCCCATTTCATGGCCAAAAACCTATAAAAACCAAATTCCCACAACATTTCAAGGTTCCACACTTTTGGCATTTCTTGGAATTTGGCATGTTGGGCATTCAAGAGCTCTTGCTACCTAGCAGAAACATAGCTTCTTAAAGTATTCTAACATAGAACCATTATAGCCTTATTTCCCTTGTTACTTGCCTTGGGATTTGTGAGCCTTGGATGTCAATGCTACCCTCCTAGGATCTTCAAATCCCAACATGGAGCATTTTGGCAACATCAATCCTTCACATTTCTCAACCCTAGTAATGACCAATGTTGCAGGTTTTGAGTAGCAGTAGAGAAGGTTCAATAACATTGGGAGTGGCTAAGCATCCGAGTCATGAAGTGGATTCTATTAGCTTCAATGAACTTAAAATACCCACCCATGTGAACCCCTCTTTACTCTCCTACAAGCATTTTTTGTACACATTTCTAAACCCATTCTTTATTTATTTAATAAAGTTTATCATTTCATTTTGTGTGTAATTTGTATTCATTTTGAATTTTTAGATCTACAATTTTTACATTTTTCATAACCATATTTGCACCCCATAAGTCCTTGGATGATCTACCAAACCATCCAAGATACCTTGAATCCCATTTTTCTTTAGAGGCCCTAGGGATTTGAGGTTGAGATTGCTTGCAGTTGAGAATCCTTAGCTTTCTAGTGGTTGAGATTTTTAGTTGCTACACATTTGGATTTATTTTTTGTTACTTTGCTTATACATGTCCACTTAGTCTCTAAAATGCTCTTTTAGCCTTTCATGCTTTTTGACCTTTGTTTTCCACACACTAATCTCAATACTTGATTTCTAGTGGATTGCACAGACTTCTTTTATTAATAGGATTATGTTCTTCCTAGTCAATTTTTGCATGTCTTGGTTAACTCTTGTAAATTGATCTATAAGCTAATGGATACTCTCTTTGAGGACATTAAAGGATTCTTTGATATGATTAGTAATAACTTTAGTTGCTCTTACTACATCTTGGTGTTGCATGACCACAACTATGGCTTCTTCTTTGATCTGTAGCATAACTTGGAAGGATGCAACATTCCTTGATATTTGCTATGTCTAGTCCTCATCTTCTCTTACTTATAAGGATATTTAATCACTAGTAGGTCCTATTAATATTACTGGCCTTACAGGATTGTCCTTGACTTAGTACATACTTGAGATTCTCTATTTCCCTAGTTGATGGTCTTGGTAATTTACTGTAGATGGCACATAGAAGGCTTATGGTCCTATTATGTTGTGGAGCACTTGATCTAGGTCTATCACCAACTAGAATTGACCCACTAGGTCCTACTTGATTCTATCCCATAGCTAGGATGTTTCTTATTGATGTGGATCCTATAGCTTCCTTAGTGCATGATGGATTCTCTAGTTGATCTTTCTTAATAGGCATTTTTTTTTTTTGACATTTCTACATAGGATGCATTATGAGATTTCCATAAAACATCATTTTTGTAGCCTAGAATCTTGGCTTTCTTGCATAACCTTTTGATGAGGTAAGAGAATGGCAAAATGAGTTTCCCTACCTTCTTCTCTTTAAACCTTCTTTGAATCTCTAGAAACAATAAAGGGGTCATGTTTCCCTAGAATTTTTCCATGAGGATGGTGCTTCTTTATGTAGTATAGGTGGAAATTTTGTTTAATCTTTTGGTGGGGAAAATATGATAAGTTTTGATCTTCAAATATATATTCTCTTTAGTGGAAAATTCACTATATCCTTTATCTGCTTTACCATAAGCCCTTTGTAGCTACAACCTCTTTAAATCTATGTTAGATCTTAATAAGATTTATGCAATATGTTCTCTAACATTTGGAAGCTTCACTACCTTGGAAATTGCTTCAACTGAATAGGGCACTGTGATTCCATCAATTCTTACAATAGCATCATATTATTTACTCATTTTCAAAATTGGTAAAGTTTCCCTAATGATGAATCATGGTTTGTCAGGTGTTGATATCGGACCCTTGATATCAGACCCTTGTTAACCAAGTGCTGATATCGAACCCCTATTATTAGACCCCTGATATCTCATGAGTCCTGTTATCAGACCCCCGTGTGAGCTAGAGTAATTATTATATTTAATGTTTTAGAGAAAATAGTTGGAAGAATATGCTTCCTAAACACCACTAAAGAAATATGGAATAGATTATACCCAGATTAGCTCAGTAATAAAAAAATCAACATACAAAAGAACTATTGTACAAAATTCAATTTTAAAAATTAGAAATCAAAAAATATAAAGCTATAAAGGACTTCTTTCAAAGAATGTATAATTAAATTAAAAATATTAATGAGTTTAGTTGTGACTTCATCAACATCAAAAGGTCCAAAAGTTGTGTCAACTCTTTACAATGATTCCAAATATTAAAATATGATTATGAACTTTCTTCAAAATAAAGATTTAAAAAAAATTTCTATTGATGATATAGTTGTTTGAATCAAAATCATAAAAAGTATAAGAATAGATAACACTAAAAAGAAATAAGTATTTATAAAAAGCAAAAGAAGAGGAAGAGTAAATATAGGAAGAGGAAGATTCAATGGAAACTATACATGGGGTGGGGGGGGGGGGGGGGGTGTTGTTAAGGTGGAGCACCAACTGGCGAATAAAGAGAACCAAAAATCCAAAGCCTTAACAGAGCCCAAAGTTGCAAGATGACCCCCTAGTCACTTGCAACAAGACAAAAGCTTTTCGCACCCCCCTGGGACAAAAGCTAGAAATGAGAATTAACATAATCAACTCAAAATAGGTTCTACTTAAGAAACAGGAATGTTATGTGTAAAGCCTAGTTCTCGACATTGAAGTTGAACATTGCTAGAAATAGAACATTTCATGCCATAGTCAAATTCAGTGAAAGTGGTATTGTGATACCAAGCATCCAAGCGACATTTCCAGATAAAGAAGATAAGCTCATATAAGAGGATTTTCCATGCTCTCTGAAGGTGTTTCTTAACATAATCATCTTTGAGAATACAGGAAGGGAAATTGACATCATGGTTAGGAAGAAAGATTTGAAGAGAGTGGCACCATTGCCAAATTTGACGAGAGAATGGACAATCCCAGAAAACGTGCTCAAAGGAATCGTCAGCTTGACAAATGTTGCATTTAGGATAATCGATGCCTAAGAAGTGAAGCCAATGTCCAATCGGAAGACCTTGGTGAATCAAAGACCAGAAAAGGAAGCAATGCTTAGGTTGGGCCTTGGAATTCCATATTCGATGAAAAATAGCTCTCCATTGATGATCCTCAAGATGCATTCCCCATCGTCTATTGAGGATGGAGAGTTGAAAGTCTGGTGTGTGAAACCAAGATTTGGCTTTAGCACTGCGTAAAGAACGCAAAGGTGAGCCATCGGGCCAGAACCAATCATCGTACCAAGGAGTGTTGTTCTGTTGTCTAGGAACACTAAAGTTTGTAAGAACATGCTTAATATGTTCGTAGATGGGAGTGTCCTCTCTTTGAAATCCCCATTTTACCTTGGCATGTTGCCAAGAGAGGGTAACAGTGTCATTGCTAACTGTGAATAATTGGGCAACGTGATGGAGATTGTGCAGCAAGACGGTTGGCTCTATGAGGGAATTCATCATAAAGACAGCCTAAATTCTTCTTAAAAAAGGAAGACCACCAAATAGAGTGGGTCGATAGAGAAGTTAGGCTTAACTCAGAGGGTTTCCATTGTAAATGGCCTTTAAGATGACTCCAACATCTCCATATTTGTTTGAACAAAAAGGAACCTATGATCTTATGTGACCCTCCACTAATGATCCAATTACTCCAATGAGTTTGTTCCCATCTTTGGTGAATACCAGGAGAAGATATGTTATGTCTAAAAAGGATCTTCCAAGCTTCATCTCCTTCCATGCAACGGATGATCCACTTGGAGGCCAATAGAATACTTTGGTGTTCAATAGAGGTGAGGCCTAAACCTCCATGTTCCTTGCTCAAGGTGCAAATATCCCAAGCCACTCGATGAAAGGCTTTATGAGTGTCCTTATCCCCCCATAAAAAATTCCTAAGAATTTTGTTGATGTTCTGAAACGAAGACTTAGAAGGAGCCATAAAGGAGGAATAGTAAACATGAGTTGAACTCAGAATGTGATTCACCACAATAAATCTACCTGCAAGAGATAAGGGTTTAGAGGCCCATTTCAAGGCTTTATGTTTTACTTTTTCCACCACATTATTCCATAAAGTAGTGGGAGTGGCGTATAAAGCTATCGGGATGCCCAAAAGGGTGAAGACATCTGTCGGGGAAAGCCACTTAATATTGAAGTGAGAAGTCCAAGTAGGGGTTGGAGAGAAGCTCGAGCGAATAGCTTGCGTTTTATTCCAGTTGATTTTAGCTCCTGAGGCTCTACAATAGATGTCGATACACTCCAAGGCAGTGTTAAAATTATCAAAGTCCTCATGTAATGTAAGAAAAGTGTCATCTGCAAATTGGCTATAAACTAGGTCCTTACCACCTTGAGGCAAAGTGATGCCTCTTAACTTCTTAGAATCATTGTGAGATCGTAGAACAGCTCCAAGAGCATCAGCTGCTAGGATAAAAAGATAGGGAGCTACAGGGCATCCTTGACGAACTGATTTTTGAAGCTCAAGATCCTTAGAAAAGGTTCCATTAATACAAATAACTGAAGAGGCTTCTGTTAAAACTAAATTGATATGTTTGTTGAAAACGGCACCTAAATTATGATGCTTGACTATACTACATAAAAAGGACCAATCAAGCATATCGTAAGCTTTTGCAAAATCAAGCTTGAGAAGAAGGGCTTGTTGATTAGTGAGAGAAGCCCAATGCAAACCTTCAATAGCAGTAACTACATTGTCTAAGATATATCTACCTAGTACAAAACCAGTTTGCTCTTTGCTTATAAGATGAGGTAGAAAAGGTTTTAATTTGTTGGCAATAGCTTTTGCAACAATTTTATAGATAACATTTAAAAGGATGATAGGGTGCCAGTTACTTATGCACAAAGTATCACCTGACTTGGGTAAAAGCTTGATAATACCAGCATTGATCACTTTACCAAAGGAGCCTTTTCGAAGAGCTTCCTTATATACACCATACATGGTATCTTGAAGAGTAGGCCAGAATTTTTTAAAGAATTCCGTGGGAAGACCATCCATACCAGGGGCTTTACCATCATGAAGTTGTTGCAAAGCTCGACTAAGGTCTTGTTTGGATAAAAGAGAAGCCTCACCAAAAATTGAACGATTAAAAGGTTTGATGGCTCCTAAGCACATATTAACTGCATTGGCATCGATATCGCCTTTTTGAAAGATTTGAGAATAAAAGTCAAAGAAAGCTTGGAGAATGTCAGCCTTGGAGGTGATGACAGTATCATTAACTTTAAGAGCTGAAAGTTTAGGAGATGAGTGTTTTCCTTTAAGGAGACGAAAAAAATCTTTGGTAGCTTGGTCCCCCATACGTAACCAGGAGAGACGAGCTCGAAGGTGAGCACCTCGAGCTTCATAGTGATCCATCATTCGCAAGTTTGCCTTCGCAATTTGCAAGCGACAAACTTGAGCCTCAGTAGCAACACCAGTATTTGTGGCATTTTGCAAGAAGGAAATTTCGTTGTGAAGATGGGACTTATGAGTGTTTAATTTTGAAGCCACCAATTTACCCGCATGTTTGGAAAACCGTTGGATGCGCGTACAAGCATCAGTCCACCAATCAATCCAACCGTCTTGACTAAGGGGTTTAGGATGCAAATTCCATATTTGCATCAAAAGAGAACAAAGAGAGTTATTGTGAAGAAATGCAGTGTTAAAAATATAAAGGTCATTAGAAGATTGAGAGCAAATAGAGGAGGATAAAGACCAAAGTATAGGATAGTGGTCGGACAAAACTTGGGTATAGTCTGCTTGGACAGGAGCACCAGTAGTGGAGGTTAGATGAATAGGAGCATTCACCGATAAGTAGACCCTATCCAACCTAGAAGAGATGTAGGAATCCCCTTGTCTAGCATTGCTCCAAGTAAACCAATTGGAAGTGCTAGAAGAGGGGTATCCTCCATTAGCATCTTGCAACTTCAATTTATTTTTTAACGAAATCCAAGAAGGTAGTTCCCTGTTATCCAAGCCACCTCTTCGGCCTCCGATCTTATCATCCATATGTTCAACCATATTAAAGTCACCCGCAATGATCCAATTCGCAGAGGGCAAGTTGTGTCCAACCCAATGCCACAAATGCTTTCGATCATTAAGAGTACATGGAGCATAGATAGAAACAAACCCTAGGATTTCAGTAGCATACTTAATTCGAACCCAACAACAATGCCCAAGGTTATCACCACCATGATCAATAATCAACTCTTGCCACTTACTATGGACTAAGAGAATAGCTCCCCCTTTGCCTGGCTGATGGTGAGAAGAGACCAAATAACTATTAGGAAACATACTCTGACAGCTAGTTTGAAGATGAAATCCTTGGATTTTAACTTCTTGCATACAAACAACATCTAGAGAGTGCTTTCGAATATAATCTCGAACAATATATCGTCGTCAGGGATCCGAGAGGCCCCTAACATTCCATGAGCAACACTTCATTGTGAATGGGAATATAGAAGAGGATCCTCCTCAACAACTAAATCCTTAAAGGAATTTTTAGACTCAAAGCTAGTGACTAAGGGGCGACGAGCATTTGGTTTTCTACTTACTGGTTGTGTAGCATTAGCTACAAATGATGACCGATGCCCTTTTGGAAAATCAAGGAATATAGAATTTTCTTGTGTGACTGAAGCATAAGATTTACGGTTAACTTGCTCCCAGCCACTAGTAGCATCCTTTGTAGCCTCTTCTTGAGGAAGAGAGGTCTTAGCAACATCAGTGGTCTCAATGTTCATTTCATCCTCTTCGGCCCTCGTGGGATCCAAAGAAGAGGGAATAGTAGAGTGCGTCTCACCCGAGTCGGTACTTATATCGGTAGATATATGTTTATCTTCCAGTTCTTTACTAACTTGTTCAGCTAGAATCCTCTCTACTTCCAACTTGGCCAATAACTTGGGGCATTGAGCTTTTCGATGGTTTGGATCGAGACAATAGTAACATCGGTTCGGAAGTGTAAGATATGATATTTTCTTGAACAAAAGTTTTACCTTTCACTTTGAATTCCAGGGAATCGGGACGTGGCTTTTGCATGTCAAGTTTCACACACACTCACCGAGTTGGCCGTGGACGGAAACCTGAAAAGGACTCCATTCCGATGACCTCCCCAACTTGAGCAGCAAGAATATCAGCATGTGGAGAAAAATGTGATGGGAGTCCTGGAAACTCTATCCAAACAGGCAAAATACTTTTACTCTCCTTTGCTAGATCAAAGTCCTCTTTCCAAGGTTGTAACACTAAAAAGGAGCCATAGACATTCCAAATCAATTGTTGTTTAACCAGATCAGCCATAGATTTCGTTTCAAAGGCAAAAAGAAAAAACCCCTTGGTTAAATTAGAAGCCAAGGTTAATCTAATATTGCTTGGTTCCCAAAATTTTTTGACCCAATCTTGGAAAACCGATGCAGGAGGGATCCGCCCAGTGAAAAAATCAATGACATAGAGCTGAGAAAACGTTGAAATGGTCTATTCAAAAACATCTTCTGGGAAATAAAAACGCAGAACATTTTCGGCATTGTCCATATTAACGGTATTGGCATTAGAATGCGAGTCATGATTGGAGGATTCCATTACTTTACGTTTTTTCCCCCCAACAACAGAATCGGAAGAAATAAATTGGGTCATACAGACCCTTTGGGCCCAGCCCAAATATTTTAATCCAATCAAATCTCAATAAAAATTCAGCAAATGAATACAATAGCATAAAAGGAACAAGTGCACCAGGGAATTTCGAAGATTAATCGCTAAATGCAGAAGAAACATATGTAGATCGATTGCTTCCTCCGATGCTCTAGATTTAGCAGAAAAACCGTTGCTGTGCGAATGCACTGTCTTCCAATCGGTCACCGGCTACCGGCTACAAGTGCGATACCATCGGATTATGAATTCACCATCGGCCGAAATAAACAGCATTCCATTTCAGATTTCAAGTAACAGGAAGTCTGCCGTAACGCCGAAGTTAAACCATCTGCATATCGCGCTCTCTGCACCAACTCGTAAAATATCAACAGAGCATGTGTGATGATCGACCAAGTGAACCTGCTTCACAAAAAATCTGGGGCACCAATTCACACGCACGGCATCAATAGAAACTATACATAAAAACAAAATAATTAAGATATAATAAAACATTTCCAAAAAGACAACAAAGGTAAAGGATTCAAGAGAGTAAGGTAGAAACCACAAGGATAAAGCAATGCTACATACAATCCCATTCCACCATGTAAATTTTTCAAAAAGAGAGTTCACACAATAGAGACTTGCTAGGGTAAAATTGCATTTAATGCACTTGAACTCCAAAACAAACATCAAAAGGAAGACACTATTGAAACATCAACTTAAGAAGAAAACCAAGGTAATTTCAAAGATTTTAATTCAAACAATACTATTAAATCAAATTCTTGGATTATAGATAGTGGTTATTCTAAGCATACGATACCCCATAAGTCTCATCTTCTTCAATATAAACCAAATAATATTGAAAACATCAAAATAGATGATGATAATCATCTCAATATATAAGAGATTAAAAATTCCATTGTCAAACTTCCTAATAGTAAATTTATTACTATAACTAACGTGCTATGTATACCAAATCTTTTAAATCCTTTGCTATAATACCATAATTCATGATGAACTAAAAAATTTTCATTTTTGTTAAAAATCACTAGAACTTCAATCATCTACAGATTTATGATTATATCATTAACTATAAACATAAGCATTGCTAGAAAATAAGAAACTGTATTACAACTATAGATACAGAATCTTTCCAATAGCATGTACAAAATCTCTTGAAAATAAAAATGTTTGAAGATTAGTTAGAAGACATAGTGCTAAAGGTTATAAAAAATATCACTATGCAATAGAAGTTTATGAGTAAGAAGAAAAGGCTTGAGGAAGGATATTTGTAGGCAAGGTTACCTATCAAAAATTCCTATCATAAAAAAGCTTATATAAGGAATTCATGAAATTACTTCAAGAGAAAAAATAAAATTTTTAAAAGAGCACCAAAACAATATGGTACAAATTATAAAGTAAGATCTACAAAATGTTCAGAAAATTTTTAAAAATAAAATTTTTTCAAGTAATAATATTCCATTTACATAAATAAAATGGTTTTACTAGAACTTGTTTCATCATGATATAAATACTATGATTAGTTGCACACTCCCAAATATTTTACAGCTTATATATAATGAAGTAATAGAAGGAATCAAGAAATTAGATTCTAGAAAAGCTCTAGATGCAAAAGAATTGTAAACTAAATTATTAAATTGTGGTGAAGAGCTAGTTTGAAGACAGACTTAGAAAATTCTTAATAAAAGACTTCAAAATGGTTTCAATAGACAAGGAATAATTAGTATAGTTATAAGTTTTTTAAAAAAAGAGAGAAATAAAATTTAAATAATTATAGATTAATCATGATTATTAGCTTGTTTGAAAACTTGTTAGGTACCATTTTGACAAAAAAATTAGGATCTTGAATAGAAGAAAGCAATTTATGTATTATTTTATAAGCATAATTTAGAAAAAACATTCTATAGTAGACCATTTGGTTACTCTTACATATTTCATTAAATAAGCAAAGGAAAAACAGGGTAAATATTTATTTACTTTGTAGATTTTACTAAAGCTTTTGCCTCTCTTGTGAGTAAACAATCATGGAGTAAACTTATTAAACTTAAAGTTGATTTTTCTTTACTCACTGTTATCCAAAATGTATATATACAAATGATTTTTAAATTAATAGATAAAGAAACTACATAATCTTGTTAGTTTTACAATAATATAGGAGTAAAGAAAGGCTATCCTTTTCACAAACTTTATTTGGCATGTTTATTGATAAACTAGAGGAGTGGATTAAAAATGCATATATAATTTATGCTATTAAAGTGGAACAATCATGGACATGACTTTTAATCTTCATAGATGATGTAGTACTAATAGCAAATTTAGAAAAGGAATAAAATCAATGTTGCATCAACGATAAAAAAAATTTTGAATGTACAAAAATGAAGATTTATATTGGAAAAAAAGTGATATTTTGTGAAACTAATAAGAGAGATTATAGTTTCTTGCCAAACAATAAAAAATTTGAGATTAATGACACTTACTATTAATCTGTAGTTACGTAATGTCAATCTTTTGAAAAGTAATAGTAGATGTAATTCTTCTCAAAGTAATTGAAAACTATAATTGGCATAATAATATATTATTGATAAAATATTTAGTATGTGATCTTCAAACCTTTCAACCATTATAGATTATTAAATATCTTCCTCCTTTTTGACCTAACTTCACTTGACTTAACTTTCTATCACAATAGTACTAGCCAGATCCCTCTTTAAGTGAATGAGCTGACATAAGGCTTTATCAAATGATACTTAATATAGCTTCAATTTTATGAATTCATAATAATTAATATTATAAAATCATAACATAAACTAGCTTTTAACTCTATGAACTAATTGTAAATACTTGTGAATTACAAATTGGTAATTTTATTACTAATTAACTCTTATATACTACAACTTAACTCATTGATGTTCTAAGACTTTAGCTTGACTACAAATGATGTTACAGTAAGGTATAAATTATCCTCTAATACTCCTCATTAACTCATACTTTTTCTTTTTCCATATTTTTTTCATAAAAGAATGTGAAGTGTTCCTAGATGATTGTATTAGTATGAGGATTCCATCTCAACTGAGTCATCTAGTTACAACTCCTCCTCAATTCAAATTATGATGAGGTGATACCAAAGATAGCCAAACACAAAAATCTTTAAATGATTGTTATGCAAGAACTTTCATAAAGCCATTCACCTTCTATAATTTGGTGGAACTATACTAAACATCAATGAATTTCTCATGGCACTTTTGTTAAATGAAATGTACACTAATCTTGATGTATATACTCTTGTCAAGATAGACTAAATTTTGGAAAACTTTAACTATTGCTTGATTATCACTGAACATTAACTCCTATTTTTGTGAGAAGTTGTTCGATCTAGAGAACATCTTGAATGATTTCTCATAGAGCTTGATACTCTACTTCCATAGAAGATAAGGTGATAATTCATTGCTTACTACTCCTCTAACTAATATAATTTTGAAAGAACTAAATCAAAAATGTAGTTCTTAAACTACAATCTATTGTATCTCCTCCATAAACAACATTGGTATAAACTTCTAATGTATTAAATGCATTAATAAATTACAATCCTTATATTGAGGTTTCTTTTAGGTAATAAAAGATTAGGAATGCAGCATGCATATGTTACTAGTTTGAATTTTATATCATCATAGCTAGTTGATTTACTACATATTAGATATTTTTTCTAGTGATTGTAAGATAAATAAGTGGATCGATGATTTGTTTCTACTGGGTAGGATTGATAGCCTTTTCTTGAATATTTATTTTAAGTCATGGAGTCATTAGAATATTTGATTTCATGTAGTTGGTCATATTATATTTCTTAAATAGCTCTATCATATATTTGTTTTGTGAAAGAGAAATTTTTAATTTTTAATTTTTGGTTTCATCCCAAGATACTATACACTAGCTTATATATATATATTGGCCAAGATGATTTTAAAGAGGATGATGTTAACCAAGCCTAACTACTAGACGAGGTAACAAGATAACTGAAAATGGAATCACTCATCCCTCCTCTATTTCTTTACCACTTACTCAATTTAGTTTTACCCTCTTAGTTTGCTCTACCTTTGTTTGTTCATGACATTTTTTGAGAAATAAATCTCTCACATAAATAATGCTCAAAAACACCATGAACAAGTGGGGACGAGGTTCGGAGTCGAGGATGTGGTAGAGAAAATTTAAATATATTAGTTTTTTAAAAAAATTAAATCTCATACTGTTGGCACATTTAGCCATTACATGGAACAGTCGGAATATTTTTTAAAGATAGCACAAGTCTTGGGCATAAAATTGAAGTTTAATATGGTGAGTTGACAGGAAGCAAGCAAATATGTTGAAGTGTTTGGTTGTTAAGTTATATGGAATTAAAATAGAAAGACTAAGGATGGGATTCTTTGCTATTAAAGGATATACTCCCTGTTAATGTTGAAAATGCATTATCAGATTATTCAAAATCAGATTAACAAAGGGTCAGGTTCAAAGAATTGGATTGGCCGTCATAATAAAAAAAAAGCCCTGCACATGGAGGAGGCAAGAAAAACGCGATTAAGGAAAACAGGAAAAATAATGGCCACCGCTGGAGCAGGAACGAACCAATCTTCAAACTTGAGTAATGTGAAAAATTCGACACAAGAATCAGATCCGAAGGCAAGCGCACATGAAGGAAACGGAGACAACGGAGGACTGGCGTACTCAAGCAAAAAGGGGCAACTAAAACGGCATTTGCACATACATTTGCAGAAAGGAAAAATGAGCAGTTTGCCCCAAAAACAAAAATTTTACTCAGCTCAGCACCGGAAGAAAGAAGCAAAAACGCGTGCGATCACGGATATATTTTGAATCAAAAAAATATCAAAAGCTGAAAGCCCTATCCCTGCAGTATTGCCGATTGTCCAATAGTTTCATGGCTTCAACTGACGGAAATTTAAAACAGGCGCTGTGCAGAGACCCGAAACCCTTAACACCGAGAACCATTCAAGACCACCATTGTTGCTGCTGATTTTGTTGCATCTGCCGTGGGCATCAAAACAATTTGCCCTTTGAAATCGTTGCCTTTTGCTCGCCGATTTGAGTGCAAGCCACCGCAACCGGAGGATAACCGAAACTGCAGAACCAAAATCTTCGAACCTTGATATCAAAATTGTAGGCATTTTCCAGAGGTTATGACAGTTGCTGATCCAGATGGAACACACGGTGACGTTTCCTAATCCGGCGGCAGGGTATTCTCCAGTGGAGGCAGTTGCTGGAACGTCTTCAATCAAGAAATCGGTTGCAGGATCGATGGCTTCGCCTTCGGGCTCGTATTTCTGGTATTCCGAATTTTGAAGTGTATAAAGTTAACCACCGCTACTTCCAAAGGGGGGAAGATTAAATTAGATTTTTATAAAATCATTATAGCTTAGGGACATTTAGGATTTTAAATTAAATTAGGCTAGCTTAAGTTCTAATCTTTAACCAAATATTTAGATAAACAAGACTTACAAGTAATTTCCCGATAAAATTAAATTAGATCACATTAGGAATGCTACAAATTAACATATGAATTACATCTCCACTTATGCATTATACATATCAGCCCATATATCAAATTCATGGTTATTACCCCATCACTACATGAAATAAAATATTTTTTATGATTTAAAAAGAAAAAAAACAAAATAATTATGAGATATTCATGAAAGGAACATATGGCTATTATCCCTTTAATTTATAACTATAATATTTGTAACTAAATTTTAGCCTTTTTTATCTCTTTGGTGGTTGCAACCATCCAAAATTGTTGTA
>MNCI01007438.1:189967-212509 GCA_015680685.1 Gnetum montanum
TTTGATGTCCACACAAATCTGCTTTCTTTTCTTTTCTATCTATTTCCATTGAATCTTGCTCTATTTCTAGTTTTCTTGTGGAATTATATCTCTCTCTGGGGAAAATTAGGAGTAGATTTGCGGAGTTGTGCTCAAATGTTTTTGCAAAATTTTACTTGTTACAAGCAGGTATTATAAGGACCGTGTAGACTAGGTAGTTGAACAAAATAGGAAACTTTCAATAACTCACAGTACTAGACAAAGTTGGCTGAATCTCTTTAAAGTAAGTCATTTGTAGTTTACACACAACGAAATTGTCACATTTCTCACAACCGCACGCTGCAACAGCACACACACACATACTCACATTAACTACTGAGTTATTTGGAGGTATCTGGGCCTTGGTGTTGCCAGAGACCAGCAGGCACCTAAATCCTGTTCGAGGATACTCGTTGGCGGTCGCGTCCCAAACGGTCGACAACACATACATTATAAGAAAATATTGTAGAATAAAGAACAAATACAATGTAAATCCAAAATATTGTTAATGCTTAAAAATTGCACAAAATATTGCAATATCACCATTAAACTAAAGCAAGAAAATTTGCAAAGGTATGGGGGGCATCGGATCCATTTCCTTACTCAAGAGCCATAATATGGTCAAACATATAATTTCTACAACAACCAAAATGATAGCAATAAAATAAAACCCTTTTGTTACTCATTCTAATCTTTCCAAGAATTAAATTAAACCTCAAGCCTCAACCAAATGTGTAACAAATCACATCTACTAATACTTTTGTTCAACAACGTGTTGTGAGTAGCCATAGGACCATGTTGAAGACAACCACATTATAAGAAGACACAACTTAACTAAACTAGGCACAGCCCAGTAACTCACCTCACCTACAATGATCAAAAACTTTTAAGACCCTAGAGAATTAGCACGAGTCATGATGAAGGAAAAGTCAAAAACAAAGCACCATGAGCTTGCATATGGCCATTGGCCAAAGTGCTGGTGGACTTTGTTGGCTCATAAACAATAGATTTTAGAAAAAAGTTGAACAAGCATCCATCCATCATCATGTTCATGACTCATAACCCATGACGATGACCTTGTTTTTTCTTTTTTTCAACACAGAGATGAGAAAAAAAGCAAAAACCAGCGATGACCAATAAACACACGTGAATGTGAGTCATGGCAGAACCTTTGATGCTCCGAGAGGTCAATTAATACAAATGCAATGTTTTCCTCGCACCTCGCACGCCCCCAACTCAAACTTGATTTCCGTACGAGCAAACTCGGCCCTTCGGCCTTCGGTTACCAACGTAGCCCTTTCGTGATTTCCGTCTGTCTGTTTTGTTTATTCATTAGTACTCCCTTGTTTTCTGTGGTCTGTGTCATGCCGATGCCATGAATCTTAATTGCTTGCTGGCCACTTATCAATGAAATGAAGTTTCTGTTAAGATTCAGTGCACAAGCAGATTGGTAAGATTTTTTATGCACAATCTATTGGTAAGATTTTTAATGCACAATGCAGATATCGAGAAAAAGCAAGGCAAGGTGACCATTTCAATGTATATGTACAGATCCCGATAAAATTTCATTGTAAATTATGAAATACGCACCCGTTGCGGATTTAATGCTTTTCTCTACGCTCCCACATCCAACGCGAACAGTTTGTCAAAATTTAACTAGAGTCGCGAATCTCCGGTGCATAGGTTGAGACGTTCCACAAGTTTACCTGCCGCGCAGGTCATGCAAGCGCCACCCTGGCCCTGCTGGCCGTGCAGCCCTTGTTTGAGGGCCACTGCCCTCTGCCCTCTGCAGGGCCACCCACAATCTGTGTTCCGCCATCACTCTATGCTCCAGCCCTCCCGCCGTTTGACCGCTATCATTGCCAAACGTGCTGCCCTCCCTCATGTGCGCAGCCGTCAAAACCAACCGGTAAGATTTATGTGATTTTGAATTTCATGAAATCTTACATGGTGCCTGATGTGGCATGGCAACAAACTTCACTCCCTTCCCACCTTCCCATGGCAACAAACTTCACTCCCTTCCCACCTTCCCATTGCACCAGAAGTGTTGGCCTTTCCGCCAAAACTAATCTATTATTAAAAATATCAAACCATAATGACAAATGATGCTTGAATTTCTCAAGGGTACTTGGTTCTTTGGCTACTATGATATTGTCATTCACATAAAAGGGTAAAATCATTTGTAATCCATATTTATCCTTCAAAATATATGGGTTACTATCCTTTTATAACTTTTTGAATCCAAAGTTGAGAAAAAATTTGATCAATCTTATGATACCAAACTCTTGATTTCTACTTAATTCCATAGATTGCTTTATGTAGTTGACATACTAGCTCCTTATCTCTTATGAATCCTTTAGATTATTCCATAGAGATGTTCTCTTATAATTCCCCATATAAGAAGGTATATTTCACATTAATTTGATGAATATTCCATTTCTTCTTGGCTAATAAAACAAAAGTATCTAAAAGTAACCATTTGAGCTATAGATTCAAAGGTCTCTATGTAATTAACTTTCTTTATTTGAGAGAATTCTTTTACTACCAATTTTGTCTTATACTTGTCTAACGTTCAATCTTTCTTAAGGTATACCCAATGATTTTTAATTGATTTCCTATTTCTTGAACATGGAAAAAGATCCCATACTTTTCATTTTTTCATCATTGATATCTTAGTTTCCATTGCTCTCTTTCAATGCTTTAATGAAAATGCTTAGGTTATAGATTTTGGAATATCTTTGTATAGGAAAATCACATTTGAAATGATGTCTTGATTATGTAATTCATGATATTGACTCCTTATAAGTCATGGTTTTGTTTGTTATATCTAAATTGGGTCCAATCTCTTGCACTCTTTATTGTTTGTTCCCATTCACAAGATCTCTTCAATGTGTACATCACTTGTTATATACAACTTATTATTATCTATAGCATATGTATTTGAGTCATTATCACACTTGTAATTTGTTTTTTCTAAAGTCAAGTGATTTGACAAGTGTACACTAGATTTGTAATCATATGTATCTTCCATGTTTTCAATGTGGTTTCTTGTATGGGTCATATCACTATGATTTTCTTCCATTAATTCTTCCTTTTTGAATGTGACATCTCTTTTACTAACTAACTTTTAAGTTTTAGATCCTAAATTTGGTAATCTTTTATGGGGACTCCATATCCAACAAAATCTTTTTCTCTTGCTTATGAATTAGATTTTTTGATTGCTTCTATATGATAGTATGCTCAACATCCAAATATACATAGATGAGTCAGTACAGGTTTATGATCATTTCATTTTGTATTAGGGTAAGAGAATCGTATATACATTGTCAAAGTCCTATTGATAATATGTACTACAATTCATATAGCTTAGGCCCAAAAGGCATTGTCCAACTAAGGTTGTACAAGCATACATCTCATCATTTTACCAATCATATGATTTTTATGGTTTTCCACTGATGAGTAGTGAGGTACCCCTACACTCAACCATACTTAACGAGCGTAGCACGCACGATCTGGTTGAACTCTGCAGACTAAATGCCTAAACACCCCATGGAACACTTGGGGTTAATCATTCGTTGTCTTCCCAGACTTACTTGTTGTTGTCACCATGTATGGTTAAGTAAGTCCGAGGTATATGATTTTTTTGGTCTTTTCTGGTTTATCTCCTATGCTAAGGGGTGAAGGGTTGAGAGAACTAACTACTCTAACTAAGGACCTAAGTCTAAATTAACTAGCGTCAGCATCTATTCCCACTTACCGTACACACCCTGAACTATGCAACTGTGGCTACCAAACACTAATCGTTACTGGGATCACCACACGTAACACACGTGCTCGAAGTAGTCGTACTGAGGCACCTAACTAGCCTAAGTGTGATAAGCAGCTGATTCCTTAACTAGTCGTACACACCCGTAGGTGCTCGTAGCCAAGTCGTACTTATCCCATGTTCTAGGAGATAAGGGTGAGAGAACCTAACTAGCTTAAGTGTGATGAGCAGCCGATTCCTTGACTAGCTGTACACACTAGGACTACCACTGGGATTACCAAGCGTAGATCCTGGAATATGCTACTGGATTACCAAGTAGTCACAATGCTCGTAATCAAGTCGTACTCATACCGCATGCGACGAGCAGCCGATTCCTTGACTAGCCGTACATATCCTTAGATGCTCGTAATCAAGTTGTACTCGTACCACATTCTAGGAAAGCAATAAGTAACAATAAATAAAATCCTATCCATGCACTGCAAGGTTTATCCAATCAAGTTCGTCTTTATTGCCATACACAACTTACATTTAGGTACAAAGTTGCTCGAATAAAGAGTCGTTCACTCTAGGACTCCTATTGCGGGCACATGGGAAATTAATCTAACTCTGGAGTGATCAAACTACCAGAGCTTCGCTACTTCTAGCCAGGATTGGGAAATGAGGGGAGTGCTGCCTTTTATTTATAGATTTGGTGGTGGACCACGATATCGCGTACGCGATATCGCAGGGGACAACACGATATCGCATACACGATATCGCAGGGGATGTGATATCGCGACGGCCGCGATATCGCGGCTTGTGCATATCGCGTCTCATCATCCACTTTAGTTGGGTCTAGAAAATATGGAACCATCTTTTGATGGATAATTCATCTCCTCTTTAGGTAATTCTGAAATTCTTAATTATATACTGTTTTCCATTATATATTTGTAGCTTGTGTGTTCGTAAGCTTATTTATTTTTTCACTTGTACTTTGAATTCTCTAAAGGTACTGAAAACTTATGACTTTTTTTTAGTAATATACATCTATACTTTGCAAGTAAAGTCATCAATATAGATTACGAAGTATCTTACTTCTCCTTGAGATATTACATTTCTGTAGAAACCCACATCAGAATGTATTATCTCTAATTTGGTTCTTGTGGCAATCCTCCTTACTAATGGAAAATTTGATCTAGTCTTCTTACCAATAACACATGATTTATAGAATACGTCTTTATTTAAATTTAAATTCTAAAAGTTATTTGATGCAAATTAAAGTATCTACATATAGGTTCAATTCATATGTTCAAGTCAAGAATGCTACAACTTTTGCTATTGAGTTTTGTATGCTACTGCATAAATGACTTCTTGTATTGGATGAAATTTAAAGACTTAATTAATCTCCTTTATTTCATCTAGTTTCTTTTGACCATTTTCCTTAAGAATTATGTGCTTTACACTATTCTTCTTATCTTGCTCAAACATAATCTTATGACTTGCCTTCATCATTTTTGAAAGTGAAAAAAGATTGTCTTTATAATATAGGTGTATAATAAACATTCTTGGTATACATAGGTTAGTCTACTATCTTCATATTGATGTCACCAACACCTTTATATTTACAAATTATTCTAGTTGGTATCATTGCTTCCCTAACATTAATTACACATAATAAATAGTTCATGGTTTCCTAATACATGTCAAGAGCATCTTGAATCAATATACCAAGTATTATGTTCCACCTTTGCAATGATATCTTGTTTCATAAAATCTTTGATTATTAATATAACTTCATCATCTAATAGATTAGCCTCATTTCTTTTATTATTATTCTAAGCATTATTTTATAAGTAATTTCTATTCTCATTTTTCCTTCTACAAAATTTCTTTCTTAATCTTGTGTTCTTAAGGTTAAACCAAGAGTCCTTTAGATCATGCCCTATTTTATCATAAATAAAACACATCATTTGCTAATACAACTGATTGTTATGTTGTGGTTTCTAATTTCCTTTATAATGAGTATTCCAACATCAATTATGCTTATTTTCTAGGATATATAGTACTTTTTTGGAATTTTCTAGTTTGGATTCTATCTTCATCTTCATTTCCTATACTTGCATCATTGCTATCAATGTTGGAAAATCTGGTCATTATAAAGGATTTGTGTAAATTCTCAATACTTTTTCAATAAGGCTTGTAGTAAACAACTCATCTTTTCTTCTTCTTTAACTAATTCACCTCAGCATTCTAGTTCCAAGTTTATTGATTTCATATCCTTGATGAAATCAATCAATTTCTGAACTTCATCCCTTTTGTTCATAGTTCAAGAAACTAATGATCTCTTTGTACCTCATTTAGCTCTTCAAAAATATTAAATAAATAATTTTAAATCTTCAAAGCTTCTTCTATTTCATAAATCAGATAGGAAACTTCTTATGAAACTCTTATATAAGATACTCAAAGCCACATCATTTTGTTCTCTTCTTCAGTCATTATCCAACTAGAAATTGGTATTTGAAACCACATGTTATAATATGCATGCATGAAGAATGAACTTAGTTCGATGTGCCCATGTTTTGTAACTCTTCATTGTCAATTTTTGTGTGTTTGATACAACAATCCTGTTTACTAGGGATCTCAGAAGATTTTTATCTTGTTCTTCCTCCAAGAACAATGCATTCAAATTCTAAGTAATTCTTCCAATACCATCATTTACAGTCTTCTTAGGATGATCTCCATCTTTCTTTTTCTTATTATTTTCCTTATGCTCTAATACCAATGTAATTTACAATTACGTAATAATGGTGATATTGTAATCTTTTGTGAAATTTTTAAGCATTAACAATATTTTGGATTTACATTGTACTTGTTCTATATTCTACAATGTTTTTTATGATATATGAGATTTATTTTTTTAAAAAAATTAATATATTTAAATTTTTTTTATCACGTCCCCAACCCATCCCGACTTTTTCTTGAGGAACACGTACCGAAACACGTGAAGCGGTTGTATATTTTCTAAATTTCTTACCACATCTCCATTTCCAATCACGATAACCATGGATGTTATAATCGGATCAAAATTGACTTGATTTTTTTTCCTTATTTGCTCTTCGGCTAACCGCAGCAACTTACAATTAAAGTTAAAGATTGCCGTCAACAACAATAAGAAACTATATCAACTTTTTAAAACTGAATTTTTAAAACTGTACTCACAAATCACAAGCCCCATTTCATCGTGGTTCTCGGTTCTGCGCAAACGCAAAATAGACTGGACTAAATAAGAGATAAGTCCACGTACAGCCATTGCTAATCGGACATCCGATAAGAGCTCCCGTAAAAAGTCTCGCACGCGACGGCGTATTTAGGGTAGCAAACGCCGCGTCGCATTAGCATTCCCGATGCAAAACTGTGTATATCCTAAGAATAAACACACCTTCACGTATATAACTAGTCCCTTACCCTCCTTCCCATGGCATTTTCAGCAGCGCAGTAGCCAACCATGAAACACCAAACTTGCAGGCGCCTGAGCTGCCTTGCTCTTCTGTTGTGCTCCTGGGCCGCCGCCGCGGTGGCCGTAGACGTCAGGAATTATGGCCGGACGGCGTTCAAAGACGTACCGAAGGTGTACATCATTCAGACGGTGAACGAGCAGAGGCCAATGCTGTTCGCCGATACGCAGAGCTGGTACGAATCCCTCACCGAAAAGGACAACCTCGTCTACCGCTATGACACCGTCGTGTCCGGCTTCGCCGCCCGCCTCACTCCGCAGGAGGCCCAGTCCGTCGCCGCGCAGCCCGGAATCCTGTCCGTCCGCCCCGACCGACTGGTCCATCTGCACACCACCCATTCCCCAGCCTTCCTTGGCCTCACCGCCGGCGGCGGAGCCGGTGGCCCCGGCTCCAACTCTGGACGCCTCTCCGAGGCCGGAAAGCAGGGGCAAGGTGTCATTGTGGCCGTGATCGACAGCGGCGTGTGGCCGGAGAGCCCCAGCTTCCACGACGAGGGCATGCCGCCGGCACCGAAACGCTGGAAGGGCCGCTGCGACGGCTCCGGCAACTTCACCTGCAACAACAAGATCATCGGCGCGCGGTACTACAGCAAAGGCTTCGAGGCCGACGGCGGCAAACCCAACGCCACCAACCTTTTCTCCGTGCGCGACTCCCAGGGCCACGGCTCCCACACGGCCAGCACCATCGCCGGCTCCCGCGTCCGCAACGCCTCCATCTACGGCTACGCCAACGGCACCGCCTCCGGCATGGCGCCCCGGGCGTGGCTCGCCATCTACAAGGTCTGCTGGGACTCCGGCTGCTATGACTCCGACATCACCGCAGCCGTGGACGACGCCGTCGCCGACGGCGTAGACCTCGTTTCCATGTCCCTGGGCGGCGACTCCGACAAGTACTACGAAGACGGTATCTCCATCGGCTCCTTCGGAGCCGTCCGCCGGGGCATCTTCGTTGCGGCCTCGGCTGGCAACGACGGCCCGTTCCCGAGCACCGTCCAGAACGTGGCGCCCTGGCTCATCACCGTCGCCGCCTCCACGGTCGACCGCGACTTCCCCTGCATCGTCACCACCGGCAACGGGGACACCTTCCGCGGACAGACAATGTACGGCGCGGCGCCGCTCCCGAAGAAGCAGTACCCGCTAGTGTACGGTTCCGAGGTCGCGCTTGCCGGAGCGGTAAACGCCAGCTACTGCGTCAACGGCACCCTGGACTCCGGGAAGGTCCAGGGCAAGATCGTCGTGTGCGACCGCGGCGCAAATGGGCGACCGTTCAAGGGAGTGGCGGTGAAGGAAGCCGGCGGAGCTGGCATGGTCCTCGTCAATATGGAGGAGGACGGCGAGAAGACCGTGGCCGACGTGCATGTGCTTCCGGCGGTGCATCTGGGCTACAATGAAGGCCTCAAACTCAAGCAGTATCTCAACTCCACCGCCAGTCATACTGCGTATATCGATCCCCCCACCACGGGGCTCGGGTACAAGCCGGCGCCGGCGGTTGCAGCCTTCAGTTCTCGCGGACCCAACACGCTGATGCAGGAGATTCTGAAGCCGGACATCACAGCGCCCGGCGTGAACATCCTGGCGGCCTACAGCAAGCTTGTGTCTGTCACGGGGCTCGACTTCGACAACCGCTTCGTGGACTTCAACGTTATGTCCGGCACGTCCATGTCGTGTCCGCACGTATCCGGCATCGCGGCGCTGCTTAAGGTGGCGCATCCGGACTGGAGCCCCGCGGCCATCCGGTCCGCCCTGATGACTTCCGCGTATGGGATCGGCAACGACGGCCTGCCCATCACCGACACAGCCGACGGCACCGACGCCACGCCGTACTTGTTCGGCTCTGGGCACGTGGACCCCGACAAGGCTCTCGACCCGGGCCTCGTGTACGACGCCGAGCCGGCGGACTACGTGCAGTTTCTGTGCGATATCGGGTACTCGTCGGAGAAAATTCGCGCGGTCACGAGGCAGAACGAGACCTGCGGACAGGGGGGCGCCGGCGTGTCGCCCGGTGACCTGAACTACCCGTCGGTGTCGGCGGTTCTGAACGAGAGCCGGACCGCGTTGACGGTGCCGCGGACGGTGACGAACGTGGCGGCGAAGGGGTCGATTTACAGGGCGAACGTGACTGCGCCGGTGGGCGTGAAGGTGACGGTGATGCCGACGGAATTGGAGTTCGGAAAACGAGGCGACAGGCGGAGTTTCAATGTGACGGTGTCGGCGTCGGTGAATAATTTGAAGGAGGCGCCGGATGCGCTGTTTGGAAGTATCACGTGGAGTGATGGTAGTCATGTTGTGCGCATTCCTGTGGTGGTGTCCAAGCCTTTGCCTATCACCGCGGATTCGCCTTCGCCTTCACCTTCGCCGTCGGCTGGCGTCCATTGACGCCATGCATGTACATGCACGTTGTTTTTGCCACCGTAGTGGGTAACTGCGTTCTTTGCTGCCTGGAGTGGCGGAGGAATCGGATTTTAGCCACTGCTGCTGCTTTCTGTTGACAATGTTCTTCCTTGAGGAATTTTAAGAAAATTATTTTTCATATGCTCTAATGATTACCTTGTTACTTCTCTAATGCATAGTTATTTCAATGGTTGTTACGTCCATCATTTGAAGCAAGGAGTTATCGTTATAGTATTGCGTAGTATTGTGGATGGTAATTATTTAAAATTATCATGCGAAAAAGAGAGTAGGTGGAGTGATGGTAAGGTACTTTAAGACCTCACTTCGAGCCCAAGTGTAAAAATATTATCAAAAGAACGAAGCTGGATACCAGTAGTCCTTTAGGACTTGTACCAGCCTTTCTACTCTACATTGTAGAATCATGCTTATATCATATTGCTTATAGAAAACTAAAGAACTTTAAAGTGACTTAAGACGTTTTTTTTTTCTTAATAATATGTAGAGACTTTTATAATAGTAGAATTACTATGAACAAATAACTTTATCCCTTAAATTGAAATATATTATTGTTGTCTTATGTTGACTTTTTAAAGTGAAGTTAAGGAGGTCTATGGTTTATGTGCTTATTTCTCAAGTCATAGGATGTGGGCACTACCATTTGAAAGAGGTGATGATGCTTCTATGTAAAAATCAACTTCTCACAATTTTAATAGAATACAAAATTTATCTATAATTATACATACATGCTTTGTGCAATGGTACTTTTCTCTACCTAAGCATGGTTCAACACCATCCTTTGGTCCAAAATCAATTAGATAATCCAGAGTAGACCCAAGATGGACTATGCCTTAATAGTCATAACACTTGCATGCACAACATAAGTGCACATCCCTTGTTAGTCCATGGGTTAGGAGTGTATTGAGTACACCATATGAAACCATATAAACAACATGACCAACATAACACACACAAGCAATGATCACAATAGGCACACATAACTACAAGAGATAACATTCTCCTAGCAAAGCTAATGCATCTAGCCCTAAACCCTGCTATGAAAGAGAAGGGTGCTGGCCTAAGCATCAAAGCCAAAGCTCCTTCACAAGCCTACATATCCTTATTATGAAGTACACAAACAAATCAAGGCCAATGTAGTTCTTTAATGATGGTTGTGATAGCATGGAACCCTTGAGGTTCTTCATGCTCCTTTGGCCTCCATTCCAAAGGAAAACAATCTTTGATCTACTAACAAGACATGTTTTCCTACACTCTCCCTTGCTTTAAAGAAGCAATGTCCTCAGAACTTAAGTCTTTGTCTATACACACCTTTAAACATGGAAATACTATGAATATCAAGGGTATTGAACAACTTAAAATCCATTTGATAATTATAGACAATAAGATTCAATGGCTAAGATAATCCATTATAAAACACAAATGATGAACTCAACTTGACATCCAATTGAGACTTAGAGATGTTTATGCAATCTAGGTGATGAGTCATGAATCTATCAGCTTCGATACTAAGTACCCGATGTCAGAGCCAGGAAGTAATGTCAGATATCTAATGTCATCTCCTCTATGCATGCCTATAAATACAACACTTGTGTGCATGGAGAAAAAAGGTAATAGAGTTTTAGTTTTAGTTCTCAGTTTTTGTTAGTCTTTCTTAGAGTCTTGTTATTCCCAGTGCATGCCCACAGTGTGATGTTTGTAATCGTATGAAATCTTTGTTCGAGTGTGACATACTTGGACACATTACATGACTAGAAATAAAGGTCAAGATTACTCCCATCATTGCAGCATCTACTTAGATTATTATTGCTTTTAATTGTTAATTATTTGCTGTTTCCTTTAGTTAGCATTTCCATTTATTGCTATTTACTATTCTATCATTAAGCAAGATGTGTACGCCTTAAGCACAAGCATTTAAGTGTAAGTACTTGGTAATCCAATAGTGTATTATTTGGCACACTTTATGACATACGCTTGGCAATCCTAGAAGTAGTCGCACAAAGTCCAAGACGTATACGGTGGATTAAGAGTGGATACTCATCGCATGTAGGCTAGTTTAGATCTTGTTTTCCATTGTTCATTAGATTAATTAATTTACCTCTTTATCATCATTAGGAGTAAGGCATAATTAGACAACATCATATGCCTCGCTTTGGACTAAACCATACATGACAAAGCTACCACTAGTCCAAGTGGGAAGACAATGAACTATGATTAAAGCATAATGATCTAGATACCACTAGTTCCATCCATGAAATTAGATCAAATTGTGTGTGAACGCTTGTGATTCATATGGTTGGGCATAGGGGTACCTTGTCATTCATCATTGGCATCATTGCCAGGGATGGTGCTTGTCATCTAGATTAGTTATATTATACACAATAACTATAAAGGTATTAACGATATATCTTTTAGAAAATATTAACTCACACACACCATAAACCAACAACAATGTCTCTCACATGGAAGTGACAATGCACTATATAGCAAACACTTTCATTGGAGAAATAATGAGATATACAATGAAGAAAATTAGACTGACCAATTTTATGTAGGATTTTCTTATAATCATGACCACCCTGATGACACTCAAAGTCTACATTCACCTAAGGCAGACAATCTTGGAGAACATGATGTAAGTCTTGAAATAGGGAAGGCCTCAAGGCCTAAGACCTTGAAAACAAGAAACGATAAATTAAGGGACCCTGGGAAACACCATAGAAGCCATGGTAATCCTTCCAATTCCTCATCTTCCTCTTTCCTCTTAACATCTAGTTCTGATGAAGATGAATGTAGGTATGGAGATAAGGCTCCACTAAAGGGTCCAAGTAAAAACTAAAATTGAACCCATGGGAAAAATCAAAGATGTTATCATGAACATAGACAACATCATCACAATCAAACAAATAGAGATAGAAATTTTCCTCACAACTTATTTGATGACGATGAACCCTTGTTGGCCACTAAGAGCCTAATGCATATCACAAAGGCCATTAAGACATCTTGTAGGCATTGCAAAAAGAGTCATCTACCTAGGCTTGATATGGAAAATATTCCTAAATTTGCAAGAGGCTATGATTTATATCCACAACATCATTTACAAGCCTTCAATGATGCCTGTGCTTTCTACAACATTGGAAGTGGGTGGCAAAAGCTTAAACTCTTTTCTAGGACACTAATCAATAAAGCTGAATTGTGGTATAGATCATTGAGAACAAATTCAATTTGATCATGATCCATAATGCTTGAGCTCTTAAACAAAAAATACCAAACCTATGTAAGGGTATCCAGCTTGAGGAGACAAATCCAAGAGTGGAAGAAAGAATAGCATGAACCCTTAGACATGGCCTTAGATAGATATTATTCCCTATTGAATAGATGCCTAGGCCATGGGTTCTCCAAAGAAAGGTAACTTTTCCAGATCATAGATGGCCTTTGTAATGAAATGAGGGAGACCCTTGGAATGTATGCTCTAGGTCAATTATATCAGCTACAGGCCCATCAAATCTGAGAACTAATCAAGCATGAGGCAAAAGAAGAAGGAGAGATATGCAAATGGGAGAATGTTGAAAAATATCAATGAGATCCAAGTCATCAATAGGAGGAGGTCTAGATCTATGGTAAGGAAAATGAAACTACTCTTGATAAGGTGATTCTACAGTAAACCTTGCCAATACAGAAGTCTATTGATGAACTTGAAGCAAAGCTTAATAGGATGTCTAAATGGATATATGAAAAAGTTACAACTCTCATTGTGATGGTTGAGGAAAGGATTGTGCAAAACAAACTAGGTGATCATAATAAACAAAGGATACAAAACTAAGAAATAGCTAAGAACAATTTTTGTCAAATGGAAAAAATAAGCAAAGAAAATGAGGCTATAGACTCAACCACAAATGATGAAAATGGATGTGACATCTACATATATGATCATCCAAAGGGCCATTGCCTAGTCTTGTTGCATCTACATGAATATTGGACAAGTGCATTAAATTCAAAGTTTGTATAGCAGCACATGCCCAAGAGATTTGCTCTCTCAAAAGGTAATTATAAATAGTTCCAAAATCAACTATACCATCCTAGAAGGACTTATTACTAGCCTCAACACAATCCTTAACCATAATCGTGGGGGAAGCCATCACCAAAATAGTCCTATCCTTCCTATCCACTAAAATAGCATGAATATGTTTCCCTAACTAGTTCTACATCCTCTACTTCAAATCATCACTACCACTCTCCCGAGTACCATCAACCCATGACATCCCTTGAAGGATCACCACCTGATACCTCTTACCACCCATCCTACCCTTGATATTCTCATACCCTTATATTCCACCCTCAAAAACACACGAAGGTTTGACACCATAATATATGCCACTTGTGCTGCAAATGTGCAAAAACATGTTGACACTAGTGGGTCTCAACCACAACGTAGAAAACGTTCATTTTGGAGAAAAGGTCATAAACTAAAGAAAACCATGAATGGAGCCACCACATCATCAAAGCCAACACAATGCCAATCTAGTGCACCACCTTCCTTATCACAACCAATGTCCTCTGATCATACACAAGGGCCACCATCCATCATTGCTCCAATCCCAATCCCAAACTCAAACAATGAATCTAATAGTACAGGGAGACAAATAAATCTATGCATACCATATCATGATCAAGTATGTAATCATGGGCCAGGCATCCATAATTCTAACACACCTCATACCCTCACCCACCATACATTTAACAATCAAGTGTGTGACCAACAATTTTTCTACCCAACCACCACACCACCAACAGACACCTAGTGGCTAGGGCATGAATGGTTACCAATGGTTCATACATGCATGAATATTATTTATCCACTTATTAATCCTTGTCATGATCAAATGTTTAGTTATGGGGGTTACCCCTCATTCTAATCTTTAGGATTCATACATGCTTTTCATATTTTTGTTTTATAATTTCTTATCATTTTCCTAGTTCTTGATCCAGTTTTTCGTATTTCTTCCAATTTTTTAGTTTTTTTCATTTTCTTAATTATGTAATCTTGCTTGTGAGTAAAATGATCATTTAGCCCATTGAGGTGAGGCTTTCTCTATGTTATTGAGTCATAAGGGACTAATTATTCAGACATTGAGACCCTAACATCCATCCACTAATTCCATTAATAAGAGGTTCTTACTCTGGTCATAATGACATCTTTTTTCACCATGAGACTAAAAATAACTTCATAATCATTGTGTCTAGGAAGACAAGTGTAGAACCAAGGTGAAATGTGAAGGGTGTGACATCACGGGGACTTGTGAATTCTCTTTGGCCACTTCTGTATGTTCTATCATGTTACTGAGGTTGTAACCATATCTTTGTAGATCAAATGAAAAATGGGAGTAACCTAAAACAACACTAAATAAACTCCTACAGGTCCCACTGGAAAGACATGTACCCATTCCTAAAGGTTGGTGGCTTCTCAAAATTGGAAAAAAGAAGAAGAAGAAAAAACATGTGTGCCATAAATCAGCTTCTCCCTTGGGCAAAACACCAAGTGATGTTACTCCTTACAACTATGATAGTATTATGGTCATCCATCAACATGATGAAATAATGCAATGTCACTGCAATGTGATGTGGACTTGGTTTGACTCTTAGAAAGAAGGACTGATGATTATTTAATCATTAATAACACAAAGGATTTCATTGTGATCATGGTAAGACACCTCATGTCTGAATTTTTGTAATTCTTTTTATAGGCAATCTCATCTTGTTGTTTAGGTGATCCTAACTTGTGGTTTTGTGTAACATAAAGTTATCAACTCAAATTGGTGGTTTTAACATGTGAGTTTTGTTTCATAGGTATGCATTACATTCAACCCCTTTAGTGCCTACGGACATTTTTAGGTTTGGTTACACAAGGGCACCATAGGCTAGAGTCTGCTTTGGGGAAAATCCACTTGTGTAACTTTTGTGACTTATACTTATTTAACACAACCACATCATTCTTCATCTTCCATGTACTTAATTGATCAATTTTGTCATTTCCCTTCATCTGTCCTTGATTTGTTCCACAACATCAATTTAAAGTCCTTTTTCTTATCTCTTCTCAAGCCTTTAACATTGATGAATTCATCTTCAATCACTTCCAGTGCCTTCATTTGATTTTCTACTTACCTAGAATGATGGACCTAATTTCAAACCTTCCAAAAAATCCTAGAGCTTTTTTTTCCATGCTTAGTTACCCCTTTTGGTGCTTATTCATGAACCCCGATATTGAGTACCTGATATTCGGTTGGAAATGACATCGTATAGCCAATATCGAGAACCCAATATCGAGTGGGACATGACATCAGATACCTGATATTGACTACCTGATTTTAGGTCACATAAAACCTGTATATATGACCCCCGTGGTGCCCAAACTTCATTCTCATCATTTGTAGCTAGGGGAGTTGTTCAAATTTTCTCTCACAACTTAAATCTTTGTGCAACCACTTTCCACTTATGATATTTGGCTCTCTACCACTTCGATCTCCATGCCATTTGAACCTATCTAAACCTGGAGTGTTCAAGTTAGTTGTTGTTGGGGGGTGGGGGGATAAGGAATTGCTCACATAGAGAACTTGTTCCAATTGATGATAATTTGCTATCACATGGAAGGTATTATAAGGGTAAGAGCATTAAAAAATTTAGGCCTTATCATGAATAATCAATCATATTAATGTTGAAAACCTTAATTTTTTTTACCAAAGGGACCTCAACCATCATAATAAGCCACATATAAGAAAAAAAGAAATTAACTGTGTATGGTTGTACAATGAGATAGACACTTTTTGGGGATTTTTGTTGAAAATTTTTCTAACTCTACAATCATATGAGCTATGAACTTAATGAACTAAGGTAACAAGTAAGGTATAAACTGATTAATGATAAAGAATACAACCATAGTAACACTTGATCTTTGCTTAATTGTAGATGGTTCCAAAAAGACATGCATAGGAAGAACCTTTAGAGAGAGCACCCAAGCACCCATGAGGTGGCTGAGGCCAACAAGGTGAAAATGCAGAACATGAGGAGTAGGAAGCCTAATCATTTATCATTCATCAAGAGGCTCTTGCTACTAAACAGTCGGTCCAAGGAGAGGCCATAGAACCACCACCTCCCATGTAGGGACAACATCTCACGTTGCCTTCTGATTTTCTTACGACCATTCAAGAAAAGTCCATGTTAAACTTAGTTATCATGGAAATGAATTTTGGCACATTTATGGAGTTTGTTCTAGAAGCAGTTTGGTTGCAACTTCAAGCATCACCCTTGTGGCCCATTCTTTTAGATAGTGGCGAATGGTACCTTGTTGAGATTCACCAATTCTAGAACAACAAAGATGAAGGCACTATTGTAAACATTTGTAGAGTTAATACCTCTTTCTTAGTTAAGGTAATTGCAACAACTCTTAATTTTCCAAACGAAGGGGCTAAGGTAGCCCATTTGTCCACTAGATCTAGCCTTGACACTAGAAAACTATGGCTAAAACGAGCATACAACAAAGAAGACAAAACATATAATGAATTGACTTTGGAGGAGAGGAAATATTTCAAGATTGGTACATACCATTTGTTTTCAACCAAAGGGCTCAACTAAATCTTAACATACACAACTAGGGGAAGTGCTATCTTAATGGGCAAATATGTGTCTAGTCTTCCCCAATTCTACTTCACTAAAATTTAGAGGCAATTTGAGGAGAAAAAGATAGGGACCAACACTCCCATTTCCTTGCCTAATTAGAAATTTATGTAAATGTGCTAAAATCCTAAGATATATGAATGATATCCCTAGGAAGGCTTAGAATGCCTCCTTTATCGAGCACTAAGAAAAGACCTTGGTGAAGAGTAAGAATCGAAGAAGGAAGTAGAGCCTAAAGTAGACGTACATCATGAGCCTGAAAACTACCTAGAAACACAAGCTCTACCACAGACACCACAAGATTACAAACCTTCAATGAGCCATCTATAGAAAATTGCTAAAGTTGTCAATTGGGGAAGTAGAGATGAATCCAATCTCTTTAGAGTAATTGATGATGCTGTACAATCCACTATTTCAATTGATCCAATAAGGGGGAGGATTTTATTACAATTAGGAGGAGAATCCTAATGGTCCAAGCAAATCTCTAGGAATGCTGCATCCTTCCAGGTGATGCTTGAAATTGGAGAAGATGCCACAGTTGTGGTAATGCAACATGAGGATGCAGCAGGTGCAACAGAAGTAATCATAGACCATATTAAAGAATCATTCAATTTGCTTGTTGTACCCCTGGTAGATCTAACTAGGACCAAAGATGTGCAAATGCTAGTTGGGACTTCAATGACTCCTACGGTGCATGAGGATGTTTTGAATTGATTGTTGTAGATAGTGTAAGTGATGACTATTTTGTTTAACATTGCCAGTAATGTCACTGTAGCTCAATTAGATCTCATCACCACTAAAGGAAAACTGGTCATGGCTGAAGTCAAGGTAGAGCACATAGAACTAGAAGTGCAGTGACTACAACAAGAGCTAGCTACCATGAGATTTGAACAGCAAGATCCTACCTATTTTGTTGTGTCTAACTAGCTAGAACAATTCAGGATTGAGCTATTGGCCAAGTTGACTAAGGAAAGCGTAGCTATAGAATAGGAAAAAGAGAAAGTAGTTTGAAATTCCTTTTCTACTGATGCATAGTCCCACATGTATAAAAATGCATTGATCACTATCGAAGAAAAAAACCAAGTAGCTCACCACTAAGAATTCAAGGTTGATCACAATCAAAAAGCAAAAGAACATCCTTGAGGAGATTGTCCACTAGTTAAGAGAACAACTGGTAAGGGTCAACTAGGAAATTAATAGATTAGCCAGAGAAAATAGAACCCTTTCAATGGAGGAGGTTCATGCTATTCAACAGAAATTAGTGCATGGTAGAATGAGACTAAAAAGCATGAAAATTTGAAGGATTACTTCCATGACTAGTAGGCATGTATAAAAAAATAAATGAAAAAGAGATCCAGATGGCTAAAGCCCACATTGGGTTCCTGTCAGCATAAAATCCTAAGTCGCAGCAAATTATGGATAGCTATACTTTGGTCCACCAAGTGGAAGTAAAAAATAAAGACTTGTAGATTGAAGATTTGAAGGAATACATAACATTGGCTAACTTAGATATGGAAACCTTGCCATGTTGATGAGATGCAATATCGCATGCACTACGATATCGCGTCTTCCCCTGCGATATTGTGTACATGATATCGCGGTCTACCACCAAATCTATAAATAAGAGGTGGTACTCCCCTTATTTCCCATCCTAGGTTAGAAGTAGCGAAGCTCTGGAAGATTGATCACTCCAGAGATAGAATATTTTCCATGTGCCTATAGTAGGAGTCCCCAAGTGAATGGATCTTTATTCAAGAAGCTTTGTACCTGAACGCAAGTTGTGTACGAAAATAAAGATGAGCTTTGTGGATAAACCTTGTAGTGCATGGAATAGGATTTTATTACTTGTTATTTCTTACATGTTATTTCCTACCTATTATTTATTACCTGCTGTAGCATGGCATGAGTACGACTTGATTATGAGCATTTACGGATGTGTACGGCTAATCAAGGAATCAGTTGCTCATCGCGATTAGATTCTCTCACCCTTTCCTCCTAGTTAAGTGCCTCAGTATGACCACATTGAGCACGTGCATTACGCATGGTGATCCTAGTAACGATTAGCGTTTGGTAGCCGCGGTTGCATAGTTCAGGGTGTGTTGGTAAGTGGGAATGGATGTTGACGCTAGGTAATTTAGACTTAGTGCATTAGTTAGATTTAGTTAGTTTCTCGACCCTTCTCTTGTAGCATAGAAGAAATAAAAACATTTAAAAGACCATAAAAATCATATACCTCGAACTTACTTAACCATACACCGTGACAAACACAAGTAAGTTTGGGAAGACAACGAATGACTAAGCCCAAGTGTTCCATGGGGCGTGTAGGCATTTAGTCTATGGAGTTCGACCGGATCGTGCATGCTATGCTCGTTTCGTATGGTTGAGTGTAGGGATACCTTGCCACTCATCATTGGCGCCGTTGCCGGGGACTAAGTGTTTGTGCACTGAATAGAACATAAAGGATATCACTCACATCGTTGGGAGCCTAAACAAACCTTTGGGTAATTAAAGAAAAAATTTATATAACAGTGAATTAGCACACCGATAACAATGCCTTCTTCTCATAAGAGCAACTCACCACCTAAGGAACATACACGAGATAGTCGACAACATAAAACACATAACCAAAATTAGCCAGTGCCTCAACAATATAAGATGACATATACTCATCCCGATGAGTATATCCCCAACTTTAATTTTATTCTCCATCAAGACAAACAGCTGCGATGGTGAGATTTGCAAGGTAACATTGTGTTACCCCTGGATCGATCAGTCCCAAACATGCTCTTCCATGCCTTGGCACAGATTAGCATGCAAGAACTATTTTCTGAATATGTTGTGGATGATTTTGACATGAGGGATTATTATCCCACAGATGCCCAACGTATGAGGGACTTAAGGCAGGAGAGTCAACATACTTTTCTAAAGGGCAAAGCCCCGTACGTCCTTAGTGAAATAGGAGATGTTCCCCCTCTTAACGAAAGTGAAGAGGTAGGGTATCAAAACCTATGATCAACGATACATCACATCAGTTCTGATGCCCATGAACACCAGCTATTCATAGAGGGAACAACAACAAAAGATAAGGATGGGCATTTAGATCGTCACCACGATCAGGGCCGTAGCAGCCGAAGAGAAGGCAAGAAACATCGTCATGGCGATGGTTCCCCTTCTTCACATCACTCACCCTCTCCTTCCACATCTGGGCACAGCCATCATGAACACAACGGGGAGGATAAAGGTAAGAAAAATGAGAGACCTTGACGGGAAAGTCGAAAGAGAGGATAAGGGCATGAACGTATGGAGAGTAGGGAACAACGAAGACATCATAGGCATCATGAAAGAGATGATCATGATGAGCCCCTACTCACAAATTGAAGTATGCTTGACATAATAGAGGTAGTTAGGATTCCTACAAGGCATTTAAAAGATAGTTGGATTAGGCATTTAGACATGAACAACATCCCACGATTTGAAGGGGGATACAATGCTGATCCACAAAATCATTTACAGGCATTCCACGATGCCTGTGCCTTGCAGAATATAGAAAATGAGTGGAAAAAACTTAAGTTGTTCCCAAGGACACTCATCAAGGAAGCAGAGAGCTAGTACTAGTCCTTAGAATCGAAAACCATTAGGAGGTGGAGTATGATGCTAGAATTGTTCAACGAAAAGTATCAAACGTACTCTAGAGTGTCCAATTTGCGTAAGTAGATCCAAGGCTGGAAGCAAGGTACTCATGAACCCTTGGATGTTGCCATGGCCCGCTACTACACATTGTTACATCATTTCCTGGGCCACGGGTACGCTCAGAGGGATCAACTTTGCCACATTGTGGATGGGCTAAGGCATGAAACTCGGAGAACCCTTAGGACTTATGCCTAAGGGCGATTATCAATGCTTATAGCCCATGAAGTATAAAGCTTGTTGGAACAAGTAGCAAAAGAAGAAGGTGAGCTACACAAAAGGGAAAGTGTGGAAGAGTATAACCGAGATCCCTCTCTGCGAAAGAAGGGAGTGAAATTTTGTGATGAAGAGGATGAGTCACCAATCGAAGAGTTGGTGAACAGAAAGACCTTGTCACTTCAAAAGCTCATAATAGAAATAGCGGCTAAGGTAGATGACGTATGGAGTTCCTTAGACTCTAAAATTAAAACTGTCTTAAAAATTGTAGAAGAGTCTAAGGTAGAACAAAGTAGTGATAAGGGTTAGAAAAAGTGGAGAGATTTAAGCCCTACACATAACAAGGGTAAGGGAAAAATCACTAACTCTGATGTGGCTGTGGACTCTGACACAAACAATGACGGTGGATGTGAGATCTACCACTATGACCATCCTAAGGGATGTTGCCCCATCATCTCACATCTATAGGATTCTGGGGTGTATGTACTTAATCCAAAACTCAACCAACTACAAACACCCTGAAGGTTACCTTATCCACAAGGTAACCCAAGGCAGTTCCACCAACCACTAACGTATTATCCAAGTGGAATTCCACCATAGCCGATTGGACAGTATCAGTAGTGGAAATACCCACAGTCATGGGGGATGCCATCGCCGAAACATCAGTACCCTTACCGACAGCCTGATCCATATGGTTATTATGTGTAGCAGCCGATTTCTCCAAGTGACTCTATGAGTCACACAACCCCCAACCGTCACTACCAAGTTTGGGAGTACTTTAGAAGAACCCCTTCTCCTTTGGGAGACACTCCATACCCACACCATCCTCCTAATCCATCCGCACCTCTTCCACCAATAGTAGTTCCCATAACACCTCCTACTCCAACAATGCAAGGGGAACTTCCTCCTCAACTGCAGCAACGTCACGCTGTGAGAGTTGTAAATATTCAACCCACTGCTAGTTCTGACAACTGTAAAAAGAGAAGACCTTTCTTCAGAACCAAAAGCCTAGACAAACTCTTGCAACAACAAGCGGTTGAGCCCATGTACACTCCTCTACCATCTAACACTTTAGAGCACCCTTTAGTCCAATGCTGCTTAACACATACGGTTATGTTAATGCATACCATAACTGACTGGATCAAGGTAGTCCACCTTCCTAGGAAACTAACTGACCCTGGGAGTCCCTTAATCTATCTCCAGATCACCAGAAATAAACCACATAGGGCTCTTCTTGACTTAGGTTCCAAAGTTAACTTAATTTCATGAGAGATGTATTACGCCT
>MNCI01007438.1:222860-254015 GCA_015680685.1 Gnetum montanum
GTAGATGCTCGTAGTCAAGTCGTACTCACACCGTGCTATGAAAGCAATAAATAACATTAAATAAATAACAAATAAATAAACTAAGTGAATGCTGCAATGATGAAGTAATCTCGATCTTTATTGTCGGTCATGTGTGTGTCCAAGTACGACAGACTCGAATAAAGATACCGTACAATTACATTCACCACACTGCAGGCAGACACGGGAAAAAAATCTAACTCTGGAGAGATCAAACTACCAGAGCTTCGCTACTCTAAAACTAGGATTCCGAACAAGGGAGAGCCATGTCTTATTTATAGATATGGCGGTGGACTGTGATATTGTGTACGCGATATCATAGGGGAAGATGCGATATCACGTACGCGATATAGTAGGGGATGCGATATTGCGTATGCAATAACGTGGCCTGTGTGAACTGCGTCTCATCACCTTCCATCATAGATGTACCATTTTAAGCTTGGATTCCTCAAAGGATATTGAAAGAACCCTTCTAAATGTGGTTTTTTGTTTCATGACTCCTACTGCTCTTAAAAAGCTTGATGTTTTCCATGCCCCCAAAATGAGTTTTGTTTGCTTTGTGCTAACTCAACATAAGAGCCTTTGAATCCACCCAAATCCACATGTTTATCTCCTTTTTAGGGGATTCATCAATATTCCTCTCACTAGTCATCTTAAGATTCTCATTTTCATGCATGTCATATCATTGTACATCTCCTCATGTACATGACTATCCCGATTGCCATTTCCAAGTAGACCATTATGAGGATTGGTATCAGGAGGATTATTATCAAGATTTTAGCTTCCATTGCTTTTTCTATATATCAAGTTAGCACATGATTCATGAACAATGAATCACTATCATAAATGATGTTTCCAAAATCACCACTAGGCTAAAATTGTAAATCATAACTTTGATACCAAGTGTAACAATACTACTTTGGTAAAGCATTATTTGACTATTGCACTAGAAAAATTTGGTTGCTACAAGATCAAAAGTTCATATTAGAAACAATTTAACCTTTGATCCCAAGGGCCACCATGGATGATCTTTTTAATCATCCAAGGACTTGGGAAGTGTAAACAGGCGTAAACAATTCAAATGAAAATGCAGATCCAATCTAAGAAAATGCATAGAAATGAATCATAAATAAACTTGCACAATAAATGAACTATAAAATTTATTACATAATGAAATATTGAAAGTACAAAAAGTTTAAAATTATACAAATTGTGTGTCCAAATGCATAGGGAGTTGCAAAGATGAAGCTTGAAGCTTGTTGAAGCTGATAGGTTGTGTTTTGTGATCAGCCCCACAATCCAAGTACTTCCCAACTTCAATTTGCAAAGCTCTTTACTGGTTCTTAGCTTGGATCTATAACTTTTGTGGTGATAATGATGGAAACTATTCTTGAATTTTTGGAATTATGAAACTACACTGAGAGTCTCCAATGTTGAGGTAGTTGCCAATTTACTCCAAAGAATCTTCAAATGCCAAAGGTTTCAAGTGCTTAAGGTTGCAAAGATTATGAGAATTGTGAAACCTAAGAACTTATTTGATGTGTTCAAAATTTGTTTTTATAGGTTATATGTGTGACATATAATCCTTGGATGTCATGGAAAATGTCAAATATATGTTATATTAGACATTATGCATAAGAAGACAATAGACCAAATGTCAAATATATGTAACATTCAACATTATGCGTAAAAGAAATAACAAAGAAAGTACAGGAAGAGAAAGCAAAGAATGATTTATTGATATGGAATAGTGTATCTAGGTCATTCTCTAAGATTTTTCCTTGGGGTTTTCTTTCTTTGGCATCTTATCCCCTTAGAGGCAATCTAGCATTGCCACCATGGTTAGGCCTACAACCTAGCCAGAAGTGTTGGCTAGTCCACTTCTTGTCCTACTTTACCTAGCTCTTGTGACTTGCCTATATTGGCTCCACCACTCCATGCTGGCATAACCTCTTAGCCTAAGTATAAATGCCTTAGGTCAAACCCCCAAAGATTACCTCAAGAGACATGTTCATTTTACAATGTACCCTTTTGGGTCTCAATTACAACTACCCTTTTAGGTCTTGTTAAGATAATGATAACACTTGTTAGAAGAGGCACCATATTCATTATGCAACAAAATCATTTGGGAATGGGGATGTTACAATCTATCCCCTTAGGTTTCATTTGTCCTCAAACGAGTCCACATTCACTATATTTTTCTAGCTCCAATGCTTCTTTTATGCTCTTATGCTCTAATAATTTGATTTCTTCTTTGAACTTGAAGTTGTTTCTTGCTTATTTTGCAAAAAAAATATATGTGAGAAGAATTTTATATGGAAAATTAAATATTAATTTTTAAATATTTACCTCATTTTCTAAGATAATGACAAGAGGTGAATTAAAGATCTACCAACCACCAATCACCAGCCTAACTAGGGTCATAAAAAAGTGCAACTCTTATCTAGTTACCCAAGTAAAGATAGAGCAAATTCATTATTTCCAACTTTCATTACCTTAGATATGTTACTTATCTAATTGAAATATAAATTAAAAAATGAAGAAAATAATAAGATTATAAATAAAAGTAAGG
The DNA here is from genome assembly GCA_015680685.1 of Gnetum montanum. Classification (NCBI taxonomy): domain Eukaryota; kingdom Viridiplantae; phylum Streptophyta; class Gnetopsida; order Gnetales; family Gnetaceae; genus Gnetum; species Gnetum montanum. Next base: position 225,451 of record MNCI01007438.1, read on the forward strand.
GTGAGATACTTCTTGATCTTAATCAACCTTATGAACTAATGGAAGTAATTGTAATTCTTGACATAAGTGGTATATGATCGGATGGTCTTATTTGGGATGGGAAGGCTTGATATTGACTCTTCTCCACTTCTTCTTTAGAAATTAACTCTAGTAATTTGGTAACTTAGAAGAATTGGACACCGTACCAAATATAATCCAAAGTCTCAATAAAGAATGTTGTTGATCCATTCTTCTTATTCATAGTAGAGAAATTGGTAAAATGTGGTTCTTAATGAGTACTATCCATCAACATCATCTATTCCTAAATTCTAGGATTTGATTGGTCTACTAAAGATTAGAAGTAAGTAGAATAAGTACTAGCTAATGGAATTTCATGTTGAATTGATGGAAGCATCTTCTTCAAACCAAGTCCATCTTCCAAAGATTTTACATATCTATATCTTAAGAATTGATAAACACTACTATCAACTTTTGCATTGAAGTCTACACAAAGAATACATGGAATTGGATTAGTAACTTGTTCTTCAAAATTTCCTCTATTTACTTAATCAAGTATGATCCCTGACATAGTCTGATGTCTAAACATATTGATTTGGAAATTAAATGTGTGTTGACTAAGATGGAATTTTAGAATAACTATGAAGGCTATGTGATTTTTTAGAAATCTTGACTATTCTTTCCTTTCCATGATTTGAATTTATGGAATTTTAAAAATCATATTTTCTAAAATCCATTCAAATATTTATACTAATTCAAGCTTAGCTTNATCTTGTAACTCTACTAAAATCCATGCATATTAATATTTGTGCCAATCCAAGGTCCATGGTGTACATAGTGGATGCTATTTCTCATGTGCTATGGATCTTGCAAGCATGTTGTATGTTGAAACTTTCATCCTCATTCTTGGATTCTCTATTTCATCTGTTGGTTGATGGAGAAATTTTATCGACACCAAGGTTAGGGACAGTTGCTAGAGTAGATTAGTGTTGAACTTGAGTAGTGGCCTAGGAGAATGTAGAGTGTGCTAGGATAGCATGGTAATGGTGGGTGGTGATGGTGACAGTGGTAGGAGGCTCATGCTGGTGATAGTAGTAGGAAGGTTGTAGCAGCATGGGATTGGTGATGGGTGGCAAGCGGTGTGCATGATGTAGGTAGCAAGGAATGGTGCAATGTCAACATGGGGACATGGAATGATGCAATAGTATAGGTCCAACATAGGGTTGCATTGCTGTGATAGGTTTTGGTAGGGTTGTAGTAGGTGAAGGATGTGATGGAGTGACAACAGGAGTAGACAGACACATGTGGAGATGGTAGGTGTATGTGGTGGTATCTTTTCTTACCGTAGCCCATGGAGGGCCCATGGCATAGCTTGTTCATGTAGGAGGGGGTGCCACCTATGTAGGACTAGTGAGGCCCTCATAGGACTAGCATAGCCTTCACATGGGCCCACATAGCCCTAAAAGAGGTCTACATGGCTCCCATAGGGGTTTGCCCAGTTAGTGCTATGTTGACGTGGCCCAAGTAGGGCCTATGTAGCCCACGTAAAGAGGTAGCCTTGTGCAAAATTTCTACAAGTTTTGAAGCTAGAGGGTGCCAAAATGGGCTATTACTATTTGCATTAGAGGGCACCAAAGGAGGCCATTATTAGTAGCACTAGTGATGCTCATAGTATGCTAAAGGGGGACTTTATGGACAATGTCATTAGTGCCCATAGAGTACTAAAGAAGGTTGTTATGGATGGAATCATTGGTGTTCGTAGAGCATGGGAGGGGGCCATTATGGATGACATCATTGGTGTCCATGGAGCACTAAAGGGGGTTGTTATGGATGGTGTCGTTGGATAGTAGTAGTAGCATTGGTAACAGGTGACACATGTAGGAGGGTAGTGCCATAGTAGAGTGATGGGCAACAGTGGAGCACATCATGGTAGGGTGACATGCAATGACAACAGGGTAGATGATGGGCAATGGTAGGGCAATACATGCATGTGATGTGTGGAATTTTGGAGTTGAAATCATGGTAGGGTAGAGTGTTGGAGCGATTTGCAAGCCCTCAGATAGGAGCTATGCACCCTTATTAGGCTAGTGCAGTTCTTTGCATGGTTGCACGGCTCTTGTAGGGCCTACATACCATGGAACTTTTGTTAAAAAAATGAGGCTTGAGGTCCAACCCACAACCTTTCATTTTTTAAATTTAATTTTAATTAAATAATAATTTAATAATATTTTTATGCACACATAATGAGAAATTTAAAATAACAATATCTTTCAAACCATAAGTTTGATCGAGATGAAATTTGTATCATTTTCTCAATGAGTACTATGTGTTGGACATAGTCTTAGGATTCAAAAACAAAGTTTACTTTTCAAGATTTTAAAAGATCCAACTAGCTTATTTTACCAAAATGACATTACCAAGCTGATATATGGAAGACATGATGACTTATAAATGATTCTAAGTTTCCTAGGATAATGAGTTTCAATAAAATAAGATCAATTGAGGTCATGGCTACTAAATGTTTTTGGAGAAACTTAAAAATGACCTTAATCAATTAGTATTTACAAGATTTAGATGGTTAAGAGTTACCTAGGCTGGTGTATCCTTGTCTTACCAACATCTCTTGCAATTGATAAATCTTAATGAGGTGTAATTAGATCTTCATCAGTCAATGATATCCATGAAAGAATTTTTTTGGTTGGTGCAATCTATGTCTTTTGTAGATGCCCAATCCATTGTTCATGAAATCAATGGAATAGTATCTTTTGGCTTACATCTTAGATATATGGTGCATCCAATGATGATCAATGACTTTTCCTCTGTTATGGTTTCATTGTTCATCATCAAGTTTACATTATAGTCAAACCATGGTTCTAAATGGTCCTTGGGTTATGTTTTGCTTTGATACCAATTGTGACATCCCATTCCTAGATGTCATGGCAAACATTAAATATACATTATATTAGACATTATGTGTAAGAATACAATATACCACATGCCAAATGTATGTAACATTTGACATTATGCGTAAAGGAAATATGCTAGCCTCATGGGACTACATTGGAATTGTGGCAACTATGATGGCCTTATGGCATCCACGTTGGATTTTTTGGAACTAGGATGAGAGTTATGGAAACTATGCTAGCCATTACTGGGAAAATGAGCATCCAACAATTCCAATGATGGGTGTAGGTGGTTCTAGCATAATTTTGACTATGGCCAACATAAAACCCATGAAAACACCAAATTTGGTAGTTCCCAAGGCATTTTCAACATTCCCAAGTCCAAATATAGGCATGACATGACTTTTTCCACTTGGGAAGTAAGGCTATAACAACTTATGAGGCATTTTTAGCCCTAAAAAGTTTAAGTATGTGAGATTGTAGCTCATGGACTACAAATATTACATTTTATAATAAAATTCTAGCCTCAAGTTTAATCGTGAAAGTTATAATGTCAAAATTTGCAACATGGATTTTCTTTGTGGTGTTTCGTTGGCACCTCTTTGTTGATGTTTTGAGGATTAACTTGAGAGACATTGACAAAGAATACAAAACACCATTGCAAGTCCACCACCAACATTTTCCTTCTACACTTGATTTCGTTATTTTCGAACCATGGTAAAGAGTGCTTGTGATGATGGAATAAGGCTATGATGAGGTGATAGAGGTTAAAGGCTATATTTGATCATGAGAGAGTTGTCATAGTGTTAAAAATGAGTTTCAAATGTTGGCATCATGGTTATAGTTATGGCATTGACATTTTGGCTAATTGATGTGATCTTCGTGCTTTGTGTTTTGAAGTGTTACTCACTTAGTAATGTTTTTGAGCAATGAACACTTTAGTTCAAGGTTTCTTTGGTTGTTAGACTTCTCCCTTTGCTTGTTTGAAGCCATTGGTTTATCTTTTAATCTTCATCAGCCTTTTAGCTTCTTGGAGATTTGCTTTCCCATATTTTTTCTTATAGGGTGAAACCTTCATTGGGGTTCATTACCAAGGTTGGGTTTGATTTGGTTTTCCTACTGAATGATACATGTTACATTCAACAAACTTGATGATGGAGTATGGAGAAGGAGATGTCACATGACCACAATGCATGAGTGTTGAACATAAGTCATCATTATTGTTCAGAGTAAGGAAGATCGTAATTAGGCTATGGGATTAGGCTCAAGAAGGGGTAATGGTGATGATCTGAAACAAGCATTGATGGTATGGTAGAATAAGCTAACTAAATCTCATGCACTAAGATCTAGTAACTTGACACCATGATGATTTGCACCTTTGTAATGACTCCCAAGCTTCACCTTGCAAGTACAAATCTAAGAGAAAAAGAAAAAAGAAACAAAGAAAACATGTTGTTACAAGATAATGCATAGGGCCACATGAGAAAACCAGCAAACCAAGTCACCATAAGTCACTATTGTTACAAAATGATGAGATTTGTGCAATGTGCATCAGATTTACAAAGATTTGTAGTTCATTTATTATGCTAAATAGAGAGATCAAGAGATAGATAGACAATGTGCAAGCTTGCTTACTATAGGTTGTAAAGGTCATGGATGTCAACTATTGATTTGTACTTCCAAAGAAGACTAGGTCAGATGTAATACAACTTTAGATAGGAATGTTTGAAATTTTCCAATTCACTCCCATCCATGTCTACCACTCCAAAGGCTCTATTGTCATAGGCCTTGATGATGAAGAAAGGCCCCTTCTAGTTAGCTAAGAACTTATCTGCATGCTCATCAATGGCCTTGAGCAAGAATTTGTCTCTATTGCTCTTCTTTTGAATCTAGGTCATTGGTACATAGCTCCTTATACTACTCATCATTGATGAAGTTAGATAGAGCCACTTTGAGTGATGGAACCTACAATTTAAGAGGTAAAATAACTTCAGATTCATAACTAGGCTATACGAGGTTATATCAATTGTGGTTCAATAGGTAGTTCTACACATCCAAAGTTTGTGGATAAGCTACTCATGCCACTTGCATCTATTATTATTAAGTAATTTTATGATGGCCTTATTGCTAGCTTCAACTTATCCATTAGCTTGAGGGTAGTACAGTGATGAAAATGAATGTTTAATACCTAGGTCTTCACAAAAGGCTTGTGTTTCTTGGCTACTAAACTATGGTTCACTATTCGTGACTATGGTTAAAGGTATGCCAAAATGGGCTACTATCTTATCTAGTATGAATCTACAAGCTTGTTGAGATGTTGCTTTTCTTATGAGAATAGCTTTAATCCACTTTGTAAAGTCTTGAGTTTCAGTGATGATAAAGCTATGCCCTATGGAATACTTAGGTGTTATAGGTATAATAATATTAAGCTTCCATCATTGAAATGACCAAGTTATTTGAGTAGTGTGTAACTTAGTTGGTGGCACATGCATTAGATTGCTATGTCATTGGTAGGTGTCATAAGTTTTAATCTTCTATATGTAGTCACTTTCCATATAGGGCTAGTAATAGCCTAGTTGTCTAATTTTAGCGACCATGGCTCTAGGTCCTATATGTCCCCCACATCTACCTTCATGAACTTACTCAAGTACTATGTGGGCTTTGGTTTTGCCCAAGCACACTAACAAGATGCCATCATAGGATCATTGACATAGTGTGTTATTGCCTATAATGACATATTATTTTGATTTTTTATGTACAATGTCATTTTGAGAAGTATTCAAGCCTTGTGAGAATTCACCATGCATTAGGTAAAACTTGATGTCATCATACCATTCCTTTTAAGGAGTGGTGTTGATAGAGGCTATAGAGTCACCTTTAGGGTTCTACATAATGGGAATAGCATAGTTTAAAGTTAACAAAGGTAACTTACTAAATACATCAAGCATCACACTTAGGGATAAGGTTGCAATGGCATTGACTAATGTGTTCTCAATTTGGGGTATATGTTGGATATCAATACTTGTAAATTGTTGCATTAGTCTCCTACCTAGGTCATAATAAGGTTGAAAATGTTTGGCTTTACATGCATAGACCTCTATTAATTGGTAACCATAAGTTATGAATCATCTTTTATCATTAGGCATTTGATTCCTTGGTCATGAGCTACCATCATCCCCCTAATTAATCCTCATATTCCACTACGTTGTTGGTACATGAGAATTGAAAATGGTAAGTGAAGGATTGGATTTCACTAAAAGGTGAGGTTCTGATGGTAGCATCACTAGCCCCATGGGTAGTTGAAGCTCCTTCAAGATCCATAATTTCCTTGTAGTCCTCGGATACTTCACTAATAATGTTAACATGCTCATTAGGGAATTCAAGGTCAATGGCTACATGGTCTTTCATTGGGGAGATGGTAAGCCGTCCAGCTATAGCTTGACCTTTGGTTGAGATTTGAGAGATGTAATAGAGGTAAAATCTTGCTATTATGGCTTTCTAATTGGCTATACAATTACTTTCATATATATTGGTCATTATGAATTTAAGCACATTACCATTCCAAATGACATTGACTTGGCTCCTAGAGAGGTAGTGTCTCCACTTCTTTAATGAGAAGACTAGGGCTAGAAAATAGTTCTCCACTTTCGTGTATTAGGTATCATAGGCAATTAATGCATGGCTTAGGTAGTATACTAGTTGCTTTGCTCCATCGTCTTGTTTTTGACAGAGTAGGAAAGTAATGGATGTGTCATAGAAAGGTATATGTAAAAAGGTTTATCCTTTTGCAATGGATAAACTATGGGTAGTTATGCCAACTTTTGCTTGAGGTTTTAAAAGGTTTTTTTGGCATTGAGTTGTCCACTTATAGTGAAATCCTTTCATAAGAAAGTGTTGCATGGGTTGTAACTTATCTATAAGCTTGGCGATGAACTTGTGGATAAATTTTAATCTACCTTTTAGTCCCTAAATCTTCTTAAGGTTAGTTGGTGCTACCAAGTTGGGTATGACCTTAACCATATCAGGATCAACATGTATTCCTACTTTGGATACTACAAAGGCAAGCATCTTACCAGTTCTAACATCTCCTTGGGGTTAAGCCTAAGCTCATATCTAAGACATCATTTAAGCACAAGGTTAAGGTAATGTGCATGGTCATTGACCATTTTAGATTTAATGACTATAGCATCCATGTAGTCATTAAGAAATCCTAGCATATAATCAGTAAAGGTATATGTCATGGCTTGCTGATAGGTTGCACCTACATTTGTTAGATCAAAGGGCATCATAGTGTAGCAAAAGGTTCCCCAAAGGATCATACAATTTGTACAAAGTTGATGATATGGGTTAATCCTAACTTGGTTGTGTCTTGAGAATCCATTCGTGAAGGATACCAAGGCATGTCTAGCCATAGTATGGATAAGTTGGTTAATATTAGGTAAAGGGAAATAATCTTTGATAGTTTCCTTATTTAGGTCTCAAAACTTATTATAGGTATGTATACCCCCATTTATCTTAGGGACCACCACTATGTTAGATACCCAATATGCATAATTGATAACTCAAATGAAACCAACTTGATACTGTTTCATGATTTCATTGTGAACAACTAGGGCTAAATATATCTAATCTTGCAAACTTTTTACTTAACTAGGTTGATCCAAGTATTAAGTATTCTATTATGTTACACTAGGCATGGGTCAAGACTTTGCATATCTTCATATGACTAGGTAAAGACCTTGATGTTGTCTTGGAGGACCTTGGTAATGTGTTGAGCCTATTGAGTTTCCAATGAGAAAATTAGTTTTAGTGTTTTTCCTCACCACTTTGCATCATGACAGGAACCTCAACTAGAGAGTCTTTAGTAATGTTGCCAACCTCAAGGTCAAGGGTCTTAACTAGGTGTTCTAGCCATTCAAGAGGTTTCTCTATTGAGGCTATGTAATCAACAAGGCTCCCAAGCTCAAGATCTAAGTAATTAAGATCAATGAATGTTCAACATCACCATGAGGCCCATTTAGCCTCAAAGGCTGATTGAATCGCTTCCAAGTGTTCATACTCCAATCTTTCATATCAACTATAGAGCATTAAGCATCACATGTATGATAAAATAATTAAATAATGACAAAATGATATAAAGTACTTTAGCAATAATGCATGGATAAGCCAAAACTTGTTACTCCAATGGTCAAACAAGGTTCAAACAAGGCCAATAAAGGTTACAAGAGGTAGGCAAAAATACATAGGGTGGAACAAAGGCTAAATAGTGTGAGGTAAGGTCGAATGAAGGATAAATAATGATAGAATCCAATCAAAAGCAAGCCAAATGATGGTCAAACTCCCATCAAAGGATGTTCTAGATGGTTGAACAAGGTCATGTTGATGTCCAATGGTATTAAATGATGTCAAACCAAGTCAACTAAGGTCAAATGATGCCAAATGATAGAAACATTTGGTAAAATTAGGACGAAATGATGCTAAAATGATGAAAATGAGACCAATTGATACCATCATAAAGATTGATAATGTGTAACAATGTTAAAATAGGTAAAAAAAAAAAAGTAGAATAAGGCCAAACCTATCAAGGTGGGTAGCATGGGGGTAAAACATGATCAATATTGATTAATTAAGGTGACATTTCACCAATTTTAGGCCTTAGTAGGAAATGGTGAAAGGATATAGGATTGATGGGAGAGTTCGGGCACTTGGGAAGGTCATTTTGAGGTTGTTAAAGGTAAAAACAAGATCCCTTTTTTGCAATAATGTTAGAGCTACACTAGAACCATGCTGGCTAGTGTGGTATTAGCAGGCCCTAGCATGGTTCTTGAAAAAATGTGAGTTTCCAAGTTCTTTAGAGCTAGTTTTTGGATTTTGATGGTCTAAATTAATAGCATAGTGGATTGGGAGTGGAGATTGATTAACGTTAGCATAGGTTTGACCCTCTAGAAATTCCAAATGTTATTAAGGACTAAAGACTACATTGGAACTATGTTGGCTAGCATGGTTTTAGCATATTTGTAGGAAAAAAGTTAATTTGTGATGTCTCAAGGTTGAAATTTATGTTTTATTAGCTTCCTAGGATAGTGCAAGGGCATCAGGATCATAGACCAGTCCTTCAAAGGCCAGAACAAGTCACTAAAAGTGGTTTTTGAAGCCTTAAACCCTAGAACTATGTTGGCTAGTGTAGTTCAAGGTGGCCCCAACATGGTTTGGTAAAATTTAATCTTTCTATGGTTAAAAAAGATCAAATGATAGTTGGCTATAGGATTTTAAGATTTTAGGCATCCTTGATTAAGTTTTAGGTCATTCAAAGTGCTATTGTAAAAGTAAACTATTCTTGGGACCAGAACTACGTTGGGACCACATTGGCCAGTGTGGTTGTAGTCTATCCTAGCATAGTTGCACATGAATCTTTGATTTTGGTTAGTTTTTTTGGACAATTGACCACATTTTTGGGTTTCCAAGGTTATTGATGTCCATAACGAAGGTTTAGGCTTAAAATTGTTCATTTTAAAGGTTGTTGGAGTCTTGATATGGCCATTTGCCCAAGAACTATGCTAGCCAATGTAGTCCTAGCATGTTTATGGAAAAGATAATGAATTTTGACTATGTTTAAATTAGTTTCCAAGATTTTGTGGTCTCTATAGGCTCTAACATGGTTTTTTGGTTAGGATGATGCATTTAGAGGTTGATTTGGCATGTTAATGGCTTGTTATTGGCTTTTCATAGAGGAACTACATTGGGACTATGTTGGCCAATATAGTCCTAGAATTCCCCAACATAGTCTCAAGGTTAAAATAAGTTTTAACTTGTTTTTGCTTTGTCACNAAATATAGTCCTAGAATTCCCCAACATAGTCTCAACGTTAAAATAAGTTTTAACTTGTTTTTGCTTTGTCACCTAGCACCCCAAGATTACTAGAGACTCTAAAGAGGTGTGAAGATTAGGATGTGTCACTTTGAAGGTTATTTGAGATTTTATTAATTCATTTAATGGCAAACCTTAGAAAACTATGCTTGGACTATGTTGGCCAGCATAGTTCTAGTGCCCTCTAATGTAGTTACTGAATAATCAAGGGTTTTGACATTTTTGATAGGTTCTAGGAGGTTCTAGGGCTGCCAGAGGCTTTGGCTAGGGTTTGGGGCTTGGTGTGATCATTCTAGAGTCAATTAGAAGCCTAGCTAGTGTTGAGAATTTCTATACCCCATGGAACTACACTAGCAAATGTAGTTGTGCTCTTAGCTAGCATAGTTTCCTACAAATAGCTTATTTTGTTATGAGTTTTGACTTCCTTTGGTGCTTGGAATCTTCTAATGTCAACCTCGGGTTTTCAGTTTTCACATAAGGGTTTATTAGCTTCAACATGTTTTGGGTGGGTGGTTAGGAGGTGAGTTTTGATAATGGTTGAAGCTTGGAATCCATTCTAAGGCTTATTCAAGAATTAATCCTAACATAGTTCTTGTTGAAGTGCATAAATCATAGTGTATTAGGATTTTTATTAGTTTATTTGGGAGGCACATAGTGAAGCCTACCAAAATTGAAATTGTCACTATACATTAATTTTTTCACTAACCTAGCATAGTTCCTACTTTTCAATTGTGAACATGAAGTTATGTGGGACTTGTGTGGGGGGTTTTGGGCAAGGTCCTTAGATTTCCAACACATAAGTGTGTAAATACTTTTCACATTATAGTTTTATCAAAATACAATTTCCTAGATAATATCCTATAGGGAGTGTATAGAATTAGAGCTTTCACATCGATTTTTACTTCAATCCCATCCATCCTTAGCATAGTTTGGCCAAAACTCATCAAGAACCAGTGCAACTGCAAGGAAGGTGTAGGAGGTTTGAAGATTTTTACATTAACCTATTTAAGATCTTTAAGAGGAGTGTTTCTACAAGTAAGAACCTAGCCCTAGAAGAGGTAGACACTATTACCAAAGGACTCTCAAACTTGTCATGGCCTTTTCTTGAAGAAGGATCGTCCATAATGACTGCCAAGTGACCCTTTTCTTGGCCATTTTTTCTTTATTTCTAGCCCATAACCTATGCATTTTATGTTGGCTAGCCTGGTAGGTTGAATGAATTTTGGTCTTGAATGGTTAAAACATTGCATTTACATTATGGTTGATGAGTTTTAGTTTTGTTAAGCACGTTGACAAGGCCTTGTTAACATGGCCTCATTGATGGGGTCTTGTCAATGAAACCTGGTTGATGCATCATATCATACATTGATGTGGCCCCATCGATGTAGTGTTTGTTTTTATCTATAAATAGGCACCTACCAGCTACATCTATGACAATAGAGATTGTAGTTGTAGTGAAGATCTTGTAATTTTTCCATTTGAAAGTTCAAATGTTCCTCTTAAGTGCTTGTAAGAAGAGTCATTGAGTGTATAGATCTTTATTCGAGCATTGTTGTACCTAAGCACGACAATGTGTGTGGCAATAAAGATGAGCTTTCTGATAAACCTTGTGGCACCTTGGATAGATTAAATATTTTATTTATGCATTTAATTTTTTTAATTATTTATTAAATATTTTTAATAATTTATTAGCTATTTTCTAGTAATTAAGTTGATGAGGCAATTAAGCAAGATAGATTACACACATAAGTATGATCGCTTCAAGCATAGCACACATTAATTTGGTAATCTTAACAACATTATTACTTGGTACACCTAGTAGTGCAATTACTTGATCATCCAATAGTGGATGCGTGGGTTTAGGACATGTACAGAAAGCGGGATTGGATGGTTATGTTAAGACTAGTTAGACATTAGTTAAATTAGTTAAAGTAAATTAGTTAAACTAATTACTTTAATCTCCCTTTGAACACCAAACCATAAAACATAAAATGATAAAAATCAAATGCCTCAATTACACTTAACAATACCAGTGTATGTCACAAGAGTAATTGGGAAGATAATGATTGACCTTAACGCAAGATTCACTTCCTAGAAGACTGGTGCACTAGAAACAATAAAGTCCATGGAATTTGACCAGATCGTGCATGAATGCTTTGTGATTTGTATGGTTAGACATAGGAGTACCTCGCCACTCATCAATGGTCATGCGTAAATTATGTTGTTTGGCCTTAGGACCTACCTATGTCAAGTATTGAGTTTATCTTATACCTTATTCTGTCTGTTTTCTATTGTTTTTTTCCTACAAAAAAGCAATGCCATTTTTCATTTTTATAAAAAATTACATAAATTTTCATTTTTGGGATCATGGTGTTGTTGTTTGTTGTTTATCAGTCAAGTTGATGGTTGAATCACTAATTTTTGACTTACAGTTAACTTTTTATGAATTTTTCCATAAGTTAGTGTATAGCAAAATTTTGGTTTTTTGCTATTTTACCCCCTTGAATCTGGTAGTGTTGGCACTTGAAATAATTATATTTGGCAATGTCCTAGCTTCCTAGGGATACTTAGGGGTTTTGTGAAAGGGCTTGGCATCTATTCTATAATTTTTAAATGTTTTTTTTTTAGATTTTTTAGTGCTTTCACTACAATTATTTTTTTGTAAGTTGGGATTCTTTTGTAAAAATTTTGCACGCTTATAAGCTATTGTATGAATTCTTTCTAAGCTTAAAATTGTAGTGTTGATGTTAAAGTTTCATTAAATTTCATGTATGTGCAATACCTAGACTTAGAAAAAGAAATTTTAGTAAAATTTTAGCATTTTTTATGCATGTGAACTACCCTATAAAGTTGCAATTTCAGTTGTTGAAACTACAAACTTCCCAGTCTTGTACAAATAGTGTTGGTGCACTTTATGAATTTTTTTATGCATGGTGATGAGTGGCTAGGTATCCCTATGCCCAACCATATGAATCATGGGCGTTCACACGTGACTCGGTCGAATTCCGTAGACTGAAAGCACTTTGCATACACAGACTTTAACCAGAAAACCCTTGGTTAGAATGGTTGTTGTCTTCCCAAACTCACTTGTGATGTTCTAGTGGTCATAGTTAAGTGAGATTGAGGCAACTGATTTTTATGGCTTTTTACTTTATCTTTTGGTGTCTAATTAAGATATGGAAAGTAAGGAATGAAATATTATCTGATCTATAATTATCCTAATCTATATCTTAACTATTCCTAGCATAAGTATCTAATCCCATCTTTTGGGCATGTCCTGAGCATCCCCTAACCACTACTGGGTTACTAGACGTTAAGCGTCACTAGGCTACCAAGCATTGGGTTTACATTTGAGATGAGCATACTTATGGTTTCTATGAACTATAAATGAGTGATAGTGATAGAAATAACAATAATGGAAACTTAAGTAATTATCAAAGCATGAAAATAGTAAGCTATTAAATGCATTAAATAACTAAGTCTAAATGCTGCAAGAAATGCTTAAAAAGCTTGTCTTTATTGTTGTTCACACTAATGGGCTTAGATACATCAGCACTCGAATAAATAGTCGAACACCTTTCTTACACCTACTGCGGGTGCTTGGAAAATATTCTAACTCTTGAGAAAACAAACTACAAGAGCTTTGCTAAAATTAACTAAAAGGTACCTAAGTAAAATAGAAGCCCTCTTATTTATAGGCTGAAATAGGTGCCACATAAATGGGGCCACATGGACACATGGAAGGATGCGTCGACTAGGCCGCATCGACGGGGCCACGTATACAGGGACACGTCGATGTGGCCACATATACGGGGTCCTGTATACATGGCCTAGTAAATGCATCTACCAATGACACTTCATCATACCCGCATGATTGAGTAAAAACTTGTCCTCAAGTTACTCTACAATTTGCAAGGTATGGACTTTTATTTACAACACACATGACTTGACACACACACACATGACACAACATCAATTTTACCAAGTGCCCGAGTGTACAGTGAAGGAAAAATTACAAAAATAGTGATGTTCAAAGATTAAATTGAACACCCTACCGGTCTTGGAGTCTCTGCCATGTAGAAGGATGCAAAAATNCAGGCGATGAACTATTTCTGTTCAATGTCGAATGCTCGAATTGATGTTTGTAGCTGTTGGTAGTCATTCATCCGATGAGCCAAGTTCTCCACAATCACACGCTCTCCTTCAAAACTCCTGTAGAGAACCTCAAGTTTCGTGTTTGTTGCTTCCAATTTCTACTTTGTCACTTTGTGTGCTTGGAACTCGCCCTTGTATAAAGAATATGAGGTGGCCACTTACTTCTCCAAATCGGACCGTGGTCTCCCAGATATGAGCATAGCTAGGTTTACATAACAAAGGTTGAAAAGCTCAATATATTCTATCATTTACTCAATTTGCAGCTCTTTGAGGTGGATTTTAGCTTGATTGTAAGCATTCAACCCATTAAATATAGGTTGCCATACCTTACCTCCCTCTCGTAGCTGTTGGAGCGCTTGGTTCATCTTAGCCTTTACAACTTAAATCTATTTTTCATTCACTTCCTTTTGTAATTCCACTTGGTCCCTGTAATGATTCAAATTTTAGTGCCTCATTCTTCCAAGTGCTGATTTTGATGGCATATTTCTATCACAATGCTCAAACCTCCATGGATAGGTTTTGGTTTTCAGCAGCCAACCTTCTCACGTCTGCATTCACCCTGGCTAGCTCTTCTTGCTGTTGGTGAATAAAATTATTCATGTGCTCATTTGTAGCACAAACATTACACAGGTGATGGACCTCTATAGTCAAACTGATGTTCTTCTAGAGAACCTCTATCAAGTCCTTGTCTAACTGATATGTCTGAGCATCTACCAAGGACTTATCAAAGATTGTCAACTCTCGCTCATCCTCAACTATCTAGATTTTAACTTGAAGCTGTTGAAAAGCTTCATCTTTGGTGAGCTCATAGTTGAGGAGAGCTGGATCAGCAACTTCGACTCTTAATTGGATGACTTCTGTTGCCAAGCGTTGACAAGTGGCTTGAGCAGCTTCAAGTTTCCCTTCCAAAATGAGGCTCTTCCCTCTTGTCAAAAGTAGCTCCAGCTGGGTTACAGTGATGTTATCTCAAAGGTCAAAGACATCTGGAAGTGGTTGCCTGGTTTCCACTAGTCAGTCCAATAGTTCTTCGTGTTGTGCTGCATCAATCCTGCTACATGAAGTTTCGGTGGATGCTTGTACATCTTGAAGCCCATGTGCATCTGGTACAGGCACCACCAGTGCGTTGAGAGCTGTAGCAATTGTATTAGCAACCAATTTAGCTACAATCTCCTATCCTTGGTGCTACATCACCAGGACTATCACCCCCTTTCCATCCTTCAAGCATACAGAGAAGGTAGCGACATTCCCTGAAATTTCAGGGAATAGCTATTGCGTTGATACTGTTACCTCTGAGACGCTAGGGTTTTTCCTTGTTGGCACTTGCATTCAAGCAGCAAAGAACATAGGCCCTGCTCTTTCTAGCAAGCTAACTAATCAAGCCACCTACTCTAGGTGGCTCATTATAGGGTGATAGGCCAAAGCATCTTCTCCTTCCTCTGTCCTACCAGATTGCTCTTGTTGGCTCAAGAGCGATTGTTAGATTTTTCGGATGTGTTCTACAATAGTTTGTGAACATGACCTTGTTGTTTGTGTAGGTGGTGGAGGTGGTTGTTGCTCTTCCTCCATCTATGTAGTGGCGGGAGTCCTATCCTTCATCATTTCATGCCATGAGGTAATCAGGGCATGTTGGATTGTGTCATTAGCATACCATGCTATCCCTGCCCATTTGCATAACTTTATGATTAGGCAGGGAAAGGAGAGAGCTCATCTTCCATGTTCGCTTTTGGCAAACCTCTTTTCAATTTCCAAAAATAATAACTGTGGAAGACTCATTGGAAACTTCTCACTTAGAGCGGCACATGCACGAGTGGAGAAGGCCGTGATTTTGCTGGATCTTACTATTGGATTTAGGTGGTAAGATGTGATCTTTGAATACACCCTATCCACAATGGTTAGAGAGGAAAACTCCTTGCGGTCTACCCCATAGCACTACCTAATCCATTACCCTTTCACCTCAGGGTCTACTTGTTTTGGGATCTCTGCCACACCTGCTCTAGTCTTTGGCAACCCCAGAGCTTGTGCTATTACCTCTGTAGAGTAAGAGACATAGATGTCTTTGATTCTTACTCTAGACCCTAATTGCTGATTCGTCCAGAAGAGATAGGTCTCTCCTAGGTACCATTCACCACTGGTTGTGATAATTGGCCACATAGGAGAGTTTTGTAGTTGAAGCCTCACATCTTCTGGTGCATTCTCGAGAAATGGTCCAAAGTTTACCTCTTGTAGGATCATCCGTTGCACTTCTCACGGCTTGATAGCATTGAGACATGCTTGGGTCAGGGTGACCTCAAGCCATGGTGCTATCCCTAGGGTTTCATCATCTTGGGATTGCTTGTAGGGAATCTCCTCTTCGGGAATCTAATGGATAGATTCCACATCAGGTCCTTTGTGGAGGGTACCAATTGCATGAGAGCCCTCTGCGTGCTCTAGTTGCTACATGCCTCTTCCCCTTCCTGTTCGTGGATGCTTGTCCCTTGGTTGTGATGGTTCTTTGCCCCTTAGATGCCTTGGTTTGGGTGCCATCTGCAATCAAACATAACTACCCATTAGACTGTGCATAAGTAGCAAAAAATAGTCCTTATACACCTTCTCAGTTCGACTAAGTTATGTTGTTAGCATGGGCATTTCATTAAATCCCCTAGAGTGTTAATTCATGGGTTGGAGACAAAAACAACAAGGGATGAGTTGAAGTTTAAAGTGTTTTTTTTTGTTTCTTCCCTTAGAGGTGCAAAGTCTTAATCAATTAACTAATTAATTAATTACACATAGGCTTCACCCCCCCATGATTGAGAGCATACCTCCGGCTACTCAAGAGGGCAAGGATTGGTTGATGTGGACACATGGTGGAATGTAGGTGCTTAGGAAGAAGTTAGGTCGAAAAAATGGCAAAATATCCCCTCAATTTGTTTACAAAATGATGGAAATCTAAAGCGCAGTGGGCATATATATAGGGGTTGGGCACTACGTCGATGGGGACATGTATATGCAGGGGCCCTATGCCTCGTATACATAGGGGGTCACACCCATTGATCAGCATTTACTAGCCTAGAAAATGCCCAAAAAGATGAATTTAAAATGCCAACTTAGGGTGGTTGAAGAGCATGAGAGGCCTGGAACACAGATGAGGAAAACAGGAATGGAAATTGAGCTAGAAAAAGAGTCACAGGTAGGAGAACATGGTGAGAAAGAACTCCACGGGAAAGAAATCGAGCAATGGATAACATGGAAATAAGCCACCAACCAACCAAGAGGATGGGAGACTAACAAACGGCATCGAGAATATGCAAGTAGGTCCTCCCCATAGTAGGTGGTAGCCTTCGTAGCCCTTGCATATCTCCAACATCAGGGTCCATGGGCCTCAGGGCCAAGGAATGGTGATCGCAAGTTAATACGTCCATCCATGAGAACTTTCCATGGCATGAGAAGTTCAAAGGAATCATGAAAAATGATCAAAACATAAGATCAACAATGAGGTGAGTCATGGAGAGAAATTGGTGGGGAGAGAGAGGAGTGAGAGTGAAAGTCCAATTATCGATCACATGAAACCTCGTGTGAAGTTATGGTTAAGTGACCCGATAGGACCTTGATTGAGTTCAGACCCAAAACCATCCACATCTAATGACATTGCAGCAACATGCGATGTCTCATCCATCCCCCAAGTGGATAGGAATGCACCTGCAGAGAACCCCCACTCCAACAGACGTGAGAGGAAGGAAGTGAAACGGGACCAAGTTAGAGGGGACCAAGGAAGTCCCATAACTTGTGGCCTTTGAGAGGTGGTCTAAGGGGTGTGCTTTGAATTTCCACATGGTTAAGATTTTATTCTTGTGTTTTCTTTTATTTTTTGAAAACCACACCATGCAAAGACCCATGCTTGTGTGCATGCATTTGACCAAGGGGTGTGCTTTGAATCCTTATGTTTTTGCTCTTTTTTTTTCTATTTTTGATGAGGACCACACCATGCAAGGTAAAACTACCAAGGAGCTTCTTTGTAGATAAGGACTTGGAGTGGAAAGAAATCCATAAGGGCACTCCCACTGCCCAAGGGGTAGAAGAGTGAAACACCTCAAAACAATGCGAGGTCATTTTAGCTTCACCAGGCCTTGCAATTCGCGCAAGCACTACAGTGGTTCATTAGGAGGAGAGTGCTCTGAGTCCAGGCCGTCCAGTTTCAGAAATTTTCTACTTTAGGTGTAAACAGGCTATACGGCTCATCCTGCCTGTCCACCTAAGTAGTCTACCCAGTTGACAGCTTGCTCGAAAATGGCACAAAGTTGGCAGTAGCATTCTAGGTGCACCAAGAATAGTTTGGCAAGTTTTCTAAGTCATGAAGTCTGCTACGCTATGATACGCCTCGCCATGTAGCGTAGCAAGCTTCAAAAGATAGTTGTAGAACAAAGTGCCACGCTATGCTACGTCACATAACGTAGTGTAACATGGCAATAGCTTTGCTAACAGTTCCCCATGCTCAATTTCAAATCCTTCAACAATGTCCCTTTCCATCAGGAAGTGGTGGACCATGTCTATTGCTACACTACATTGAGCTACAAGGCGCAGCGAGGTGTAGTAATCCTACGGAAGAGATAGAAGGTAGCTCGTAAGGTAGAAGCAGTAGAGTTCACGAGACATGCATCGCAGGAAGCAAAGTTGATAAATCGGAAAAGCTTTCACGACCAAGGCCATTTTCTACGCTACATAGCGTAGCATAGCTTAGCAAGCACGCATTGCACATATATCAGAACGAACAACAAGATGCTACGCCAAGCACACTATACTACAAAGCACAACAAGGCATGCGGGTGGTTGTGCAACATCAATCCACTTCACCTAATTGGACCATTGGCACACATCTCTAGATGCTGATGGCGCAATTACGGCATGGCAGGTTTATAGTTATGGCATAGCAGGTTAACATTACAACAGTCTTGTAGGTCCAACGGTCATACATGACACGTGTGATGCCAGCAAGTCAACGTGGACCCAAGGTGCATGGCGTCCAAATCACCCCTTTTGCGTGCCCTTGACCCTATAAATACCCCGATGAGTAGAGCTCAAAGGGTTGGACTATCTTTGGCTATTCATAATTTTTGAACAGAAAATAGAATTCAAGAAGGCAAGGAATTCTCCTTGATTCCTTGACTTGGCATCTCCTTGGCATTTGCTCTAGAATCCAAGTTCTCTTTCATGCACGTTGCAACACCTAGCATTGTAAGCTCTTTGTTCGACACTTCGAATAGTGAGCATCCCTAGTTGACATTCCATTTTGTTCTCCCTTTCTACCACCTTGGTAGAATCCACAAATTGTCAACACCTAAGTCCACACCCAAGCACACAACCTACTTTGTTCTATGCATCCTGGTTACTCTCGGGATCTCTGCACTTCATCACACTATGCAACTAACTATATCCACCTCGGCAGAGCAAACTTGTAGCTTCGAAGTGGTGCATTTTTCTAATTGCATGTTACCTCATTTCCTTCTTACTGTTACATTTGGCATTAATTTTGTTCTGTTTGATTTATCTTCGAGTATCGCTTCTCATTTCCATTCCCATTTTCATATTATATGTTGCAAAAGGCTATATAGACACCGATTAAGTCCCTGTCTAATTGACCAGACCATTCAGGGTGCCCTGTATCTGCACACACTCCTAGCACGGCCCTCCTGTGGGTATGGGGTTGAAATTGTTGCACTCATCGACCCCTTGGTGTTTTCCAGCCGCCGATGTTTTCAGTCACTACAAAGAGGACAACAGATGTTGCATTCCCCTTGAAGTCACACCCGATTCAAACCATTGGATCATCCCTGAGTCTAATAACTACACAAGTCACACATTAATTATAATATTTTTAAGTGAAACGGGGATGCATGTTTCCAAGAGTTGGGAAACCATGGAGTGGATGAATGGGTGGATGAGGTGGACTCACTACAGATATTATGAGGTGAAAGTAGATGCAAAAACCAAGAATAACCATGCAAGGATAGGAGCGAGGTAAAATAAGTGGCTATTTTTAGTGACCCATCGCAACGAAAACCATCCACACCAAACCTAATGACAATAAGACAACATATTAACAATCACTTGAAAATGAAACACACACATACGTATAAATAAACAACAACAAAGAAATGGAAAAATAATTAAAGAAAGGAAAAAATTAACAAAAATTGGCAAATGTATGAACGATGTTGAAAAACAAAAAAGTGTAAAACAAAAAATTCTAAAAAGTAGTGAGGAGTGTAGTGGAATGGATCAGCATGGAAGATGGTCTCCCCCATGACTGGACAGAAAGGAGGAGATGCGAAAGATGGAACAAGGTTGTCCTGGTGATGATGAGGTGGTAGCACTAGTTAGATGGAGCTCATAGAAAGGTTTGAGTTCCAAGGGCTCTTGGTTAAATTTTTCAGGGACTTGCAACTTTTCCTAGTCACCATGGTCATCCACAATGGACACTTGTTGATGAACCTCTTCCAAATGGTCCATGCTTTCTATGTAGGTGCTTACAAGCTCCTCAAGTGGTTCCATGCATAGAGTGTTGCTAGCAGGATTAGCGATCAGCCATTGGGTGCCTTCTTGAGTTGTGGCTGCTGCATACAGGCATTGCTAGACTTGTGATTCTTTGATACAACAACTGCATGCTTGAATGGATGTCCACTTAGCGAACCATAACTGCTACACACAGTCGCACCCTGAGTCACTATACATGATGCATGGAACACACTTCTTCTTGATCTTTCCAAAAGGATTTTCCTTTGAAATTTCAAAGAAAAGATCTTGGAGTCCTAATCTTGCATCCACCATGCTCAACCAAGCCCTTCCCATTATGATTGGGAAGTTCACCTAGAAATTCTCAAGATAGATGATAAGGAAATTAGTAGGATAGGACCATCCAAAAATGATGGTCACAATGTCCTCCACCACTCCCAAGGAAACAATGATGGAATGATTTTCCAGTTTGCGCTGAATGTTGCTCTTCCTTCACGGGGGTAGGTTCCAATTCTTGTACATGTCATGTGAAATCAAATTGACTCTTGACCCCAAATCTAGAAGGGCTTTACATGGATCATTTCCTGTGACCTGAAGATAGATGAGGGGACTCCTCAGATTAGTCAATTTTCGAGGAAGATGGCATACCTTTATCCAGTCGGTCACTACATGTGAGAGCATGATCGATTGTACATTGGGGGATGTTTAGTTTAAAGGCTGCTCAAGCGGTGGAATAGTGGAGGCAGTTTGAAGTTCAGAGGCACCAACCATAGGTGGGTGTGAGGGTGTGCATACATTATTGGTTTGGAAGAAGAGATTTTTCTGTGGCTTTGGCTTCTGGTCCATTCGGCTGAGAACTCAGTTGTAGGTTGACAACCCTCGCAGTGTTGCATTGCTATGGCTATGGTGGAATTTTCTCCTGCATAGGTGGAGCAGGTGGTAGCTAAGTGGGATGTTGTGGAGAAGGAGTGGTAGGAGAAGGTGATGGAGGATAGTAAAGATGTGAGCTTTCCCCCTTGGGTGATGGTGATTATCGTTGAAAATATTCTTGGCGATGGTAATAATTTTGAAATGTGGCATGGCTAGAAGAGTCTCATGGAGAGACTGGTTGTTGAACGTAGTACCCATAGGGATCTGGTTGTCGATAAGGGTACTGCTGCCTTGGAGATAGCATTCCCCATGCTTGTGGTTGCTGCCACTACTGGAAGTATTCGTAAGGTTGCAATGGTGCTCCAATACCCTTGCTATTGTTGGAACTACCTTTGGTTGCCTTATGGGTAGGATAACCTTCGGGGTGTTTGCCTCCTTGCCAAGCGAGCTTTCAATGGGTACACCTTAGACTCTTAAAGATGTGACATCACAGGAAAACACCCCTTAGGATGTTCGTATTGACATATGCCACATTCATCATCTTCCTCCATGTTAGAGTTTGAAACTTATTCTGCTACAACAACTTTATCCTTACCCTTATGTTAGGCACGTTCAGCTTCCTTCTTCCTATGTCGATCACGATCATTACCTTGCTCTCTGGACTCTTCTATAATTTTCAGCACACTCTGGAATTTTTCATCCAAAGAGTCCCACATCTTATCAAACTTTTCTGATATTTCAGATGTAGACTTTTGTAAAGGCAAGGTTTTTTGGTTCATCGCTACTTCCAGTGGTGATTCCTCCTCATCTTCGCAAAATCGAACTTCCCTCTTTCTAATGGAAGGATCTCAGTTAAACTCCTTTACACTCTTCTACTTTTTGAGTTTGCCCTCTTCTTTGGACACTTGCTCAATGAGGCGCTGCAATTGATGGGCCCTTAGTTCTGATAATCATCCTTGGATGTAAATGCCAAGGGTCTTTCTTGTTTCAAAGTAGAGCCCATCAGTGATATGGAAAAGTTGTGCCCACTGAGAGTAGCCATGACCAGGGCACCGATGTAACAATGAATAGTACCTACTCATGGCAGCATCCAAGGGTTCATGATTACCTTGCTTCCACCCTTAGATCTGACGTATCAGATTTGCCACTCTGGAGTAGGTCTAATACTTGTCATTGAAGATTTCAAGCATCGTACTCCATCTTTTGATTGATTCTAGTTCCAAAGATCGGTACCAGTTTTCTACTTCCTTGATGAGTGTGCGAGGGAATAGCTTAAGCTTCTGCCAATCATTATCAATATTTTATAGGGTGCAAGTGTCATGGAATGCTTGCAAATGAGTTTGCGGATCACAATTGTATCCCCCTTCAAATCGAGGAATGTTTTTCATATCAATGTGTTTTATTTGGCTATCCTTCATGTGCCTACTAAGGATCTAAATTGCCTTGGTGATATGGAACATGCTCTGAGTAGCCAGCAATGGTTCATTTGAGTCATAGTCCTGCTGAGCACCATGGTTTCTATGACGATTCCAACTGCCCCTCCTTTCATGATGGTGAGGCTTGCGTGATTGGTCACGCGCTTCCTCACGCCATTCCCTTCGGTCCTTACGACCACCACCACCTTGCTCCTTTCTACCATGGTTATGATCAGAGTCTAAACTGGATGAAGGTAGTGGGGAGAAAGAGGATTGAGAAGAGGGAGGGGGATCGTCACCACCTTGGTGGCGATCTCCCCCTCTGCTCTGGTGGAGACCACAATATTCTTGTCCATCCTTGCTTGTGTTGTGACCTTTTCCATGTGATCCTCCATCATCCTCAGGGTCCTGGTCACTTGCTTGCTTATTCTGAATGATGGACTGGATGACCTGATGTCCCAAAGGAAGTTTGGCCAAATGGAAATCATGAAAGATAGGCTCCCCATCATCCTACAGCCCTTGTAAGAATAAGGGGTTACTGAATTGTTTCCCCTTCATGTGTTCATATCGTTATACCTACTACTGATCTTGCACCTGTTGGGCCTTAGTAAGATGATAGTCCCAGTAGTCATGGTCCTCCATGATGTACTCCACACCATGGTCTTAGATGCCCACTTTGGTAAGATTATGGAATAGCATTCTAGGAGCCGATCGGTGAGGCAATAGTATGATGTTGCTTTCCATGTCCCACCATCATGAATGCTCATCCTAATGTAGGATGAAGGTGAAGTCCAAGACATATTCATTTGGATTCTTGTATACCACTCGACATTCTAGTAAACTGGTGGGTTGGATCCATCTCGCCTGTGAGAAGAAGACATATTGGATATTAGATGATCCATTTTATCGGTGTACTTTACCGTTTTTTTCTTAGTTCGTCTAACATGCATAAATGTTACTATCCTGGGTCCGTTCCAACAATGTGAATAATAAGTTTGCTAAGGTTAATTGGCACATATAAGACTAACAATCCCCAGTAACAATGCCAATGATGAGCGGCTAGGTACACCTACGCCCAACCATACGAATCACGAGCGTTCACATGTGACTCGGTCGAATTCTGTAGACTGAAAGCACTTTGCAAACACTAGAATTTAATTAGAAAACCCTTGGTTAGAATGATTGTTGTCTTCCCAACCTCACGTGTGATGTTCTAGTGGTGATGGTTAAGTGAGATTGAGGTAACTAATTTTTATGGCTTTTTACTTTATCTTTTGGCATCTAATTAAGGTATGGAAAGTAAGGAATGAAATATTATCTAATCTATAATTATCCTAATCTATATCTTAACTATTCCTAGCATACGGATCCGATCCCATCTTCTGGGCACATCCTGAGGATCCCCTAACCACTACTGGGTTACCAGACATTAAGCATCACTAGGCTTTGAAGCGTTGGATTTACGTTTGAGATGGTCATACTTATGGTTTCTATGAACTATAAATGAGCGATAGTGATAGAAATAACAACAATAGAAACTTAAGTAATTATCAAAGCATGAAAATATTAAGCAATTAAATGCATTAAATAACTAAGTCCAAATATTGCAAGGAATGCTTGAAAAGCTTGTATTTATTGCTGTTCATGCCAATGGGCTCAGATATATCAGTGCTCGAATAAAGAGCTGGACACCTTTCTTACACCTACTGCGAGCACTTGGAAAATATTCTAACTCTCTCTGAAACAAACTATAAGAGCTTCGCTACAATTGAATAAAAGGTACCTAAGTGAGGTGCAAGCCCTCTTATTTATAGGCCAAAATAGGTGTCGCATAAACAGGGCCACGTGGATGCATGGAAGGATGTGTCAATGGGGCTGCATCGATGGGGGTGTGTATACCAGGCTACGTTGACGTGGCTGCGTATACGGGACCCTGTATACACGGTCTAGTTAACGCATCGACCAATGACACTTCATCACATGGTTTGGCCTCTTAGTGGTTATTTACACATTGTGTGTTGATTTTCAATAGTCTTTTTGAATTTTATAGAAATTTTTCATCAAGCTTTGCTAGATTTTTTCTATAGATGTTTCTCTATACACTAGGATTTCTAGTCAAAATATCAAATTTAAGTTGGAATTTTATAGTTGTTATTGTGGGTTAAATTTTGGTATAGGCTTGTTCTCATGATTTAAACCTTTTTTAGATAAAATTTTTGTAATTTTTAATGGATATTTCCACCACAAGATTGCCATCAATGTTAATGGGTTAGTTTTTCTTAATTTTTTTGATTAAATTTTTCTTTGGTCTTAATGGTTGAAACTTATAAATTTAGTTATTTGGTCTTATGTGAAAATGATGATACTATGCTTACAATTTTTTATTTAATGGCTATTAAATTTTTTTATCGTCATACAAGGTTGTTACTATTATTTCTGGTTTATGCCAGGTCTGCTTGAAGACCATCTTGGTGGTGATTGAGCTAGTTGGATTGTTATGTTGCATACATACACCAAGGTCCAACACCCCACCTACTAACATGGTGTTGGATTGTGGCTTCCTTTGGCTTAGGCTAGGGGCTAAGGAGTTCTTAGCCTTTCTACTATAGAACTTTAGTATGATGGTATGGTCACACTTGGCATTAAACATAATAGCTGTTATCATGGAGGCTCTACTACTTCATTCTACCAGCTTGATCATCAAGTTCATAGTTAACAATTCCAACACTCATGTGGAGGGTGACCAATTCCATGGCATGTACACCAAAGCACACGTAAGTTTTCCAAAATTTAGGACATGCTTGAGTTTATCTAATACAATGCCAAAAATATGTTACTACTTAGTCATTGTGTCCACACCTTGTTCCAAAATCCTTCCAACACCATCTACTATTTGGAAGGGTAAGTGTAATTTTAAGTTTTTTGGTTTACTTGTTGGTTTCATTAGGCCACTTAGATTTAAAATTTTTTGTTTGGATTGGCATGTTTATAGGCATAAGGTAGATAACCAAGGATTAATCAAGAGTAATTAGCTTTTACCCCTAGCCTAAACAACATTCAAATTCTTTGCCAAAAGTCAACTAGTGAGTCTCATAGTGATGGAGCAACTCAAGGATGACTTTGGTACGTATACATCACACATGCTATTCTCAAGTGTACAAGAGGTGCCTAGCTAATGGAATGGCTCATAGTTGGTGGGGTATTCTTGATTTGGATGCACATACATGTATACCCATTAGGGTCCCCACATTACCTTCACCTACTAAGCAAACTAAGAATTCTTATTTTTATTTTTTTTATACAATATCAATGTTTTCTAGTTATATAGTTATTAGGCTATCTAGGTTTTAATTGTTTGGCTAGTTTTATTAGTGTGGCTATAAGTTTTATTTCAATTGGTTATGTTTATTATATTTTTATTTTGTATTAATGTGCCTATGTCAAAGCTAATGGGCTATTTTCATTGTGTTGTAGGGGTTGTGCCATTATCCACTATTGCTATGATCACTTTAGGGTGTGCTAAGTAGACATTTTTCTTCAAGTTTGGTGAGGTGGATTCAGTGCAAAATAGGTTAGCTAGACAAGCACTTAGGGACATCTAGGTGAGGATTGCTAGTGTAGGTTTGCTTGATTTAGTCATGGCTCCTAGTCCAACCATACCTCCCCTAGAGATGATGAATGTCATCAACTCCTTTAACAAAGGTGTGAAGAAATTCATCATCCATGTTCATGGTATGCCTATCACCTTGGCCATCAACAAATCTATCTTCAATAACATCTTTAGCATCCCCTGTGAGGGCATGAAGGTTGCTACTAAATCAAGAAAAGAGGTGGACCATAGGGAAGAAGTCGAAGGATGACTAAGCACTTTTCATGACCATTCTAGATTTTCTATAAACTATTGTTAGGTCATAGAGGTGAACGAGATGTATCCATTTTTCTAGTCTCAAGCATTCCCTAAGTTATTTTTATAGAAGAAGATATTGAACATTGAACAAGCTTGGACCATGAAGAAGGTCCTCATTAAGGGTGCTTAATTCAACTAGGTTTTTCACTTGTTATTAAGCTATGAGAGGAGATCCTAAAACTTTGAGACAACCTTGAAATGATATGACATATGCACTTTGTATTTTTTACAACATATCTAAGGAGGTTTGTAGAGTTCTTGGTAGTGAAGAAGGATGGACAATGGGTAAGTTATGATCCATTCCAACTCTCCAAGCCTTGGGTGAAACATATTTTTCAAATTATGCAAGCTCAAAACCCATCAAAAGATGTTGGGGAATCTTTATCTATTATCACTTAACACTTTTTTGGTATGTGTTGTCCTTTCCTTGATAGCTTGGGGATTGAAATCCAAGTTGTCTATCAAAATACTAATAAGGTCAAATAGTTACATGTTGAGGCTGGTGTGGTAGCGAGAGCAAAGTTGAAGAGGCCTATGATTGAGGAGACAACACCAGTTGTTGAGTAGCTTTTGAAGAGGAGGCTCATTATTAGACTTGGCCAGGTGCATCTTGTAGTTTTAGGTAGGCTCTACTTGTTTTATTTTTGTTTAAGTTATTTTGCATTTATGTTATATGTTATATGATCATGTTGTTGTTTTGTTTTAGGCAAAATATGCTAAGTTGTTTCACATTTTTTCTTCATTGTTCTTATAGGTAACAACTAGAACATGAAACCTAGGCAGTAGTAATAGAGGTAAAACAAAAATGCCTAGAGAAGGAGGCACTACAATGGAATGAGGATGAGGGGCTTTTGAATGCTACATTAGATGCACTTGACACCATATTTTAGGGTTCATAGTTAGGTAAACCTCCTGTTATTATCCTAAATGATCTTCTAGGTAGTTATGAATTTTCTTTTATATGTTGCATTTTGTAGTTTCATGTTTGAACTTGGTTTTAATTGTTAGTTGATGGTTATGTTCATTGTAGTGCCTGAACCTCAACTAAGTGCTTTAACCTCAACGTTTTGCATGATACCATGGGTAGAGGTTCCTAATAAAATAGAGTTTATGCATGGGATGACCAAAGACATGATTAATTAATTGCTGTAGATTGCTCTCAATGTAGGTAAGAACCTTAGCTTATTTTCCTTTAATTGTTTTTATTGTTTATGAATTTTTGTTATTTTAAGTTTCACAATTTTTTAGCCTTATGGTTAGTTGTTCAAAAAAGTTTTGATCATTTTTTTATTCACCTTTTACTAGTTTCATGTGTTCACCTATGTTGCATTATTTGCGGTGTCCAAGGTTGGATGGGATTCCAATTGTGCCATTGAGATTGATGAACTACCTAGCATGTCACCTAAATTGAAAAATGTTTCATGAAAGTTATATGAAAATGCCAAGGAATGTGCATTCTTATGTGCTCGAACTTCATGAGAATGCCAACATTTAAATGAGTTCCTATGGGAGCAATTTGTAGCATTAGAAAGTTTTGGCAACCATTTGGGATGCGACCGCCAACAAGTGTCCTCGAACAGGATGTAGGTGCTTGCTGGTCTCTGGCAACACCAAGGGCCAGATACCTCCAAATAGACTCAGTAGTTAATGTGAGTATGTGTGTGTGCTGTTGCGGGGTGCGGTTGTGTAAAATGAAAGGATTGCATTGTGTGTAAACTACAAATGATTTATCTTAAAGAGATTCAACCAACTTTGCCAAGTATTGTGAGTTGTTGGGAGTTCCTATTTTGTTCAATTGTCTAGTCTATGTGGTCCTTATAATACCTACTTGTAACAAATAAAATTTTGCAAAAACATTTGAGCACAACTCTATGAATATACTTCTAATTTTCCCCAGAGAAAGAGATAGTTCCACAAGAAAACTAGAAATAGAGCAAGATTCGACGGAAATAGACAGAAAAGAAA
>MNCI01007438.1:254316-266737 GCA_015680685.1 Gnetum montanum
CACTACTAAAATTCTCTTAAGGCTTTCAAACACAAGCGCTTCTATGGCAAAATTTTAATAGAAATTTCTATCAGGCAACAAGAACAATAAGAGCAATCTAAAAATCCCAAAATTACTTGCCAAGGATGATACTATCTAAACCAATAGCTAAACAATTTAAACAAAATAAAAATAAAACATAACTTACAGGACTATGACAAAGAGGCTGAAATCTTTTCTTTAGCAAGCCATCTTACAAGCAATCTTTTAGAATTTCTTCTTTACAATGCTCTTCTCCCAAGACTCAAAGTGTGTCTCCAAGTGAGAGCTCCCAAAAGTGTTTGTTCCCCCCTTGTGATATATTTCTTTCCAACCCTTGAAGCCTTTTTATAGGTTTCAAAATGTAGTTACACTCTAAAATATCTTAGCTAACTTCTCTCCCAAGTAACTTGCCCAACAAGTTAAGAGATTACTTGCCCAACAAGTTAGGAAGTTAGGAAGTTAGAAAGTTGGGAGAAATATTGCAAATATTGCTTTTGTAAGTAATGAAAATAAATCCAATAGCTTTATATAATTATTATTTTTATTTCTATTATTTTTTAAGTTTTGAATACTATTGAAGCCCTAGTAATTTTATGAACAAGGTGGTGGTAAAAAGATAATTTTACATACACCTTGGTGTAAATGTGGGTGAAAGCGGCATACGGTCTTTAGAGTCAATGGCTAAAAATAAATCTTCTTCATCTTCCCTGTACTGGTAAATTGTGTGGATAATCAGTAACAGTTCCAAGAACACCGGGCGTAATTGGCTGGTTCGTTTTCCTTTTTCTTATCTCTACGCAAAACCTGTAAGAACTGACACATGCTCTAACCCGTTCCCAGTGATGACTCTTGCAATTGCGATTTGCTGGACACAGCCATGCTGCCAGAGTTAACATACAACATTGACCCTGACCTCTTCTTATTTCTGTAACCCATCTCATCCTGATATCTCAAATCTAAATTTCTTGCTTGCCGTATATAAAATATGTTTGTTACAGAAATATCCAAGAAAGCGGCAAACAAGAATAGATCAATAATGTAGGCCTTTCTGGTGGTTACTGGTGCTTATGACCATCATTTTCAAAAAAGGTGTGTAGGCATATCATTTTCAGGATAGTGCACGGTGGCATCGTCAGATTGGCCCCTGTGTGCAGATCCAAGACCTAGGCGGGTGGCTCCATGCGGCAGAAGTCGTGTTGCTTGAGCAGGGCAAGATCAAAGAAGCCGGTGCATCCTCTATTGGCCGTTATGCCATATATGTGGCCCCAGATTATCAGATCGCCCTTGCATATTATGCAAGTATCTTCTGTAAATAGCGTCAGTTTAAACCGCCGGCTTAGTGCATCAATGAAATGGTCTTGTTGGCGTAGATTGTTACAGAAGGACAAGAGCATGATTCTAGTTTCAGTCGAAAGGAAATACTAGTTTTGGTTGTGACTGGTGCTCCTGTATCATTTTAGATTTTAGTATCCAAGTCAGAATGCAGCGAAGATGGATATGACTCTACATTCATCTTCCTTTCACAAGAATTTGCACTTATTTCGTTTGCTTGAACTGGTCAAGGCCGAGCGATATGTGGTTGAGTACAATATCAATGTTCTGACGTACAGGGCCACCATAGCACCAAATTTATGAACAACAGCTCTAGCGGAAGCACCTCAAAACCATGCACATATCCCTTCTCTATGGATTTCAGAAAATAGATGTTCGACATACATAAATTTTTGAGATATTGATTGTAGTTTTTCTGCCGTCATTAATAAAAATAAATTTCAGCAAGAAACTTCAGCTTTGGAATGGGTTTCCTGCACTCCCCTGACAATTTCCCCGTTTGAATTAAAGCCGCTACCATCTTTTCTGCAAATCTACTTTATTGTATCCATTACTATGTTCTTGAAATCTACTGAGAAATAATGTTGGGTTTTGCTTTCTTTTTTATGCAGTTTGTTGGTGAAGCCAGATGGAATTAGAATGATTAGTGGCAGAACTGCCATTTGCCGTATCAGTCCTATTCCGAGAATCAGCAATGCTAAGTACTTCATTGCCAATCATTTCTTTATGCTTTGAATTCGAGTTGGGTCCGTTTGCTCCAAAGTCACCTACTCTATGAACGAACTCGTCTTGCATTATTGTCCTTACTCAAACCCTCAGTCCTACACAAAGAAATCGGTCGCTCTCTTCCTGCTTGTTCGGGTGAATAATATAATTCTTGTTTACTAAAGGGATAATTTGGCACTTTAATTTCATATCCCAAGAAGGCCTTAACAACATTTTATTTAACAGAGAATAGCTCCAAAACACTCATTAACCCATAACTTTTAAGCTATATGTTTTACTTTTAAATTCTCAAACACTCGTTATTCCAATTTTAGATATGATAGTCCAACTGTTCCATGAAATGGCCAAATGTGCCAACCAAAAGGAAGACCAAGTAGCAGGTAGAGAAGATTAAAGAACTTAAGGATCACAAAGAGTTTGTGAAAGCCCAAGTGGCTAACAGAGACTCCTTGTGAACCAAGGAGATAGAATGATCATTGGAATGCCATCAACAGCAAGGTTTCTCTAGCTAGAAACCTTGTAGAGCAAAGGTTGCAGATGGACTTGTTGGCTCATAAAGCTAGGGAGTGGAGGGACTATTGTGCTTGGGCCCTTAAGTGGGGCTATGCACAAAAGGGTCACAAGAAGAAATATAAGGATGAACAAGAGAGTTATATAAAGTGTGTATAGGAAGAGTTCATAGAGAGGTGAAAGCTAGAGCTATTCATGAAAGGAATCAATGCCAAAGGTTCCCTCAAGATATTTGAAGGCTCTCTAGTGATTGCTGATTGCCCCATTTCATAGGTCACTACCACTTTTTGGAAGTTTTCCACCACTACCTTTTCATGGGAGCTACCTACATGGACTAATAATAAGAAGAAAAACCTCCTAAGTGGTGTTAATCTTGGGGAAGTGGATTGGGCCAACATGTTTAAAGATTAGATTCTCCATTGTCTAGAGGTTGGTCTTTAGAAATTCCTTGCAAAAGATGTTACACCTAAATATTTCCATGTTTTCTTATTTTTAAGTAATTCCTTTTATCTTATTATAATTTAGTTTAGTTCATGTTGTAGTTTAGTTATTTTGATAACTAATTAAGCCTTTGTTATTATGATTGGTATAGGTACTAGATGACAATAGCGACCCTAGTGATGATGATGTTGGTGATACTCCTCCTCCTCCTCTAGTTGGACCATAGTCCTACTAGTTGATTAGGCCTTTGATTATTTTTGTTATTATTGATTCTATGGTGTTGTGGCTATTTTTAGCTATTGGTTATTATGAGATTGTTCATTATTTGTTCATGTTATTACTACACAGTGTAGCCATGGCTATTAGATCCTTATTTATTTTATATGTCATTTGAACTTTTGTTATAATGTGTGACTATGGCTATTGGTTATGGACACTTGATTATTATCATTTTTAATTTCACTTATTTGTTTTAACATTTCTAGTCTTATGTATTTTTATGTCTTATGTTTTGTTTCATGTTATGAGGTTACATTGGACTACATTGGTTAAAACATACAATTATCATGTAATATTTGGTAAAGAAAAATCTAAATCAACTTGGAAAATCAAATGTAAGCTAAGACATAATGGATATCAATAGGTTGTAAAAGTATTGCCAATTTTAAGCCTTAGTAGGCCACTAGTTTAAGGCCTTGGCAGGCCATGCGTTGCTAGTTTTAGGCCATGGTGGATCATGCATGTTGTTAGTTTTAGGCCATGGCAGGCCATGTGTTGAAAGAAATTTTTATAACTTTTATGTTTTAATATTTTTATGGATTTTTTTCAAATTTTAAAATTTTTATGACATTTTTCATGTTTTAGAAAAGGCAAGGCATAAAAAGGTAAACTGTAAATAAGAATAATTCATAGGCCATGTGTGGAATAAAACTAGAACAAGACAAAATAAAGTAATGCAAAAACAATACATGTAAGAAAAGGTTAAACTAGGCTAAGAAAACAAAAGAGAAGGCTACCTGATTATGGGCATAGATTCAAGCGAATAGGAAACATATGTTGACCATGCAAGTGTTTCCTAATCTTTGATAGATCAGGAAAGGTGTATGGTCTACATTGTATGATCTTGTATTTCCCATTTCTCTTGCTAACCACATTGAATAGGATATCTTTCCATGATGCATCCATGGTTCCATTGTTGTTAGTTTTGACCTCTTCTACTCTAATGGGCTTCTTGACTTTGTCATTGATAGTAGGAGTTTCTTCCTAAAACTCCACTTCAAACCCTTGCTCTACATTAATATTATTGACTAAGGAAATCACATTGTCACCATTAATAATTATTTCACCTCCTGCGTAAGTCAGGTGAATTTCTTGGTGGATGGATGAGAAAACAACTCATACTTAAGCTAGCCAAGGCCTTCTAAGGATGAAATTGAATCCTAGTATCTCTTCCATCATCAAGAAGTTGGATATTATGGGGAATTGTTTCCTCATTAAAATTTCCAAAGAAATGGAGTCTTTGACTACCACTTAAGATTCATTAAATCATTTGAAAGCAAAAGTAAAGGTGTGTTGCATGTGTTATGTCAGACCCAAATGTTTGACAATGGTATAGGGTATAACATTGGCGTCTACTCCATCATTAACATTCATCCTATGTACCCTATATTGCTTTAGTCTTATTGTTATGAACAGAGGGACCTTCGTTGTCTCACCATTCTAGGGGTTGGCTTTGACCTTGCTATCATGAAACACTAGTGTTGTTGGCTTCATTTCTTCCCTAGGTGAAGGTGGCACCATCACTGTGTGAATAAACTCTTCACTAGTAGGGATGATCTCATTGTCATGAATTAAGGTCAACATTTTTACTAGGGCCTCATGGTGAGTAGTAGAAGTCATTATTGGGTCATATAGGCTAAGGGAAGTGTTCTTCTATTTTAGAGACTACTTAACTTGTTATATAGCATTTAGGAAGTCTTTTTAATTGGTTATTAGTTTCTTTTTCTTGTTGATTTTGACATCCTCCATGCATTCCATGATGCAAAATTCATGTTGTAGCAATTGTGGTTTGGCCTCTTTTCCCTTCCCTTGTGGCTTTGATTCCTCCCTTGGTTGACTGGCTGAAGTAGCATGAGCATTAGAGCTTATGAAAATGGATGAGATAGGGGTGGGCTTCGATAGGCCCACCTACTTCCCTACCTTGTCCTACTTGTTGTTTTTCACTTTAGGCTTTGACATAGAATTCTTGTGTTGCTTACTTAGTTATTTCTTATTGCTGTTAAGCTACAAAGAAGTTATTGCATTAGCCACCATGAAAGGGTGTTTTTCTATTGTAGTCACCAGTTTGGTTGTTGTGGCAGGGGGTACTCTAATTATAAATGATTTCTTAGGAGATGTTGGTGATGGTATCCTTATAACAAAATGGGTCCTTGAACTAGATGAAGTTGAAGGATCCTTTTCATTCTGAGGAGGTACTTGAATCACGAATGGCTCCCATGTGGATACTGAGTTGTTGCTAACATTGAATACTGCTACAATGTATGGACTATTGTTTGCATTCAATGGGTTCTTGTAAACCTACATGGACTAATTTTATGGCATAACCAAGTTAGAGGTGTCAAACATCAACTCTCCATTGTCTATCATATTCTACAGGTCATCCTTTAGGGTTAGGAAAAATTCGATATCATGACCTGGTAGCTGATGATAATGGTAGAATCGATCAAGTTTAAAGTCTTTTGATATGGGTGGGTCATCCTTGGTTGATAGAGTATGGTTCTTTATGATCTCACATAACCAATCATACCTTTTATAGGCATTCTTTTTCATTTTTTTGTATTGATCTACCCACTCTTAAGCAAATGATCAAGGAGTTTAGATGGTTTTAGGGTAACTTACTATACTTAATTGATCTTTCCTCTCAAACTTAGACCTTGTGTTACTTGATATAGAGGCCCTAAATGTCGATGGTTGCTTAGTTATAGTGGGAGCCTTGGGTTGATTTGTTTTAGGCCCCTAGGTAGTTTTGTTGTCTTTGGCCATAGTGGAAATTGCTACATGGTTTGCCTTCCTTTCCCCTTGTCCTTCCACATGTGTTGGTTTTTATACATCATGTAGGTGTGGTCATGGTTGGTCTCGATAGCATCTTCTATGTTCTTGATCTATGAGATGGCTTCATTAAGTGACCATCAATCTAGGAAATAGAGTTTAGACTTGATAAAGTCCTTGACCACCTCCTTGAAAATTACTAAAAGGTGGAT
This sequence comes from Gnetum montanum, assembly GCA_015680685.1. NCBI lineage: Eukaryota > Viridiplantae > Streptophyta > Gnetopsida > Gnetales > Gnetaceae > Gnetum > Gnetum montanum. The sequence goes on from MNCI01007438.1 coordinate 260,607, forward strand.
CTTAGCTATGGGTTTCAGAATCTCATTTAGTAGAGCATTCCACCTTTAGATGAACTTTTGAACTAGTATAAGGGGCCTCTATTTGATTTTTATTAGTTGGTCCAAGGTGGTAATTCATTTCAATTTGTACTTGAAATAGTTCACAAATTGTGATATCAAGTCTTCAAGTGAGGATATAGATCTTTGGGGCAATGCATGGTACTAGTCTAAGGTCTTCTTGGTAAGAGACATAGAGAAGATTCTCATTATAGTATGGGGCCAAGCATGTACCAATAGGTACTTAGAATGAAAGGTGATAAGGTAAGCATTGGGATCATCCTCATCATTGTACTTGGTAAATTGGGATATGGGGATGCTTAGGGAAAGAGTTATTTGTGGGACAATAGGACTAATAAGATCATCCTAATAAAAATTCATGATCTTGACTATCTATATAGTTGATGCTTTATCCTTACATAACTCTTCTGTAAGGTCTTGGATCATTTGAAAGGCCTAATCAAAGACTTGAGGCATTCTCATGGGTTGTGGTATTTGTGAATAGGGTTACAGTGTAAATTGGGAGCCTTGTGGGCTTGCGATGGGCTATGACATGGAGGGAAGAGGTTTGGTAATCATTGTTGCAAGAGGACTAAACAATGAGAAGGAAGTTTGTACTAGTACTTGTGGGATGAAGGGAACAAATGATGCATGTGATCCTTGGCTCACTTAGGGTCCCATTGTGGGGCCAAGTAGAATAGAGAATGGATGAGCGAGATGAAGACCATAGGTGATGAGTGGCGAGGTAACCCTACACTCAATCATACAAATACAAGTGTTACACGCATGATCCGATCGAACTCCGTAGACAGACTAGTTGTGGCATCTAGACAGTTAGCCTTAGGTTGTAGTTTGCTATCTTCCCACCTAGACTAGTATTAGCTTTGTCACATATGGTTTAGTCCAGAGTGAGGTGTATGATGTGTTCTAATCTAATGCTACTCCTGAAGGTAATGGAAAGTAATATTAACTAATCTAGGAGAGAGAGTGTGAGAGAATCTAATCTAGTCTAAGTGCAATGAGCAGCCATTCCTTGATTATCCATACACATCTTGGACTTTGTGCATGACTACCACTAGGATTACCAAGTGCAGATCCTAGGTATGCTACTGGGTTACCAAGTAGTCACACTTAAATGCTCGTAATCAAGTCATACTCATTCCATGTTTTAACATGAGTTTAAGGGTGAGAGAGTATTAACTAGGAAAGTAGTAAATAACAATAATAATTAGACAATTAATTAATTAAACTAAGTGAATGTTACAATGTTGAAGTAATCTCGATCTTTATTGCTGGTCATGTGCATGTCCAAGTACGTCACACTCAAATAAAGGATGCCATACAATTCCATTCACCACACTGTGGGCATACATTGGGAAATAATTCTAACTCTAAGAAGGGAAAACTACAAGAGTTTAGCTAAGGGACTTAGAACTAGATTTTGAAACAAGGGAGAGCTGCCTCTTATTCATAGAACTGGTGGAAAATTTTGATATCGCGTACGTGATTTCGCAGAGAAAGACATGATATCGTGGTCGCCCAAAACGAGACTCATCATACCCCCATGACTGAATGAAAACTCATCCTCAATTTACAGTTATTACATAGTGGATAGGTATGGGATTATTGGATGGTGAAAATGGGACTATGCCATAGTGTGAAATGAAAATAAAATAAAGACACAACACACAGAATGTGCTACAACTACAAAAATTTGGAACTCATGTAGGTTCCTGGTGGTGATGGCTCCTCCATTGGTGCCTTCCCTTTTTCTTATGCTTTAGGTTTTGAGGCTTGATGACATTGAAGTATGGCCTGGAGCTTCTCCTCTTTAGTCTGAGGGTCTTGTGCCATCCATGCTAATGCTCTAATGTTTGACGGAGTCAGCACTTCCCACGGACAGGGTAGTTGCGGAAACATTTGATTGGCTTTGACATACCAAGTTGCGAATACCTTTCATTCCTCCTCATAGGCTTTGGCTTTATCATTGTATTCTTGAAAATCTGCCAACTATCAAGCCAAGTCCATTGCAACAACTTTTAGTCCTTGGTAGCTGGGTTTCACCATCTCAAGTTCAAAATTTGCAACTTCTAGTTTTTCCAACAACTTCTTATGCTCTGCAAATTCTGCTTCATATTTGATGTCAGTGGTTGCTACCTGTTGCTCGAGCTCTATCCTCAAGTGCCTTGCTATTAACATGGCAAGGTTGGCATATCTTAGATTGGCCAACTCCATGTATTCCGTCCAATCTTGAATCTATAGGTCCCAGCTCTTAACCTCGGCTTGGTGGGCAAAGGCATATGTGTCCAATATGGCCCGCTAGTCAGTGTGTTGAGCACTAATAGTGTTGATCTGGGCCTTGGCCATATGGATCTTCTTTTCCAGGATCTATTTGTACATCCCCACTTGATCTTGAAAGTGCTCCTTCAACTTTTCATGTCGTTTAGCCTCATTTTGCCACGTGCTTATCTCAATAGTTGACTTTTGACGGATGGTGCGTACCTCTTCTATCGAGAGGGTTCAATTCTCTCTAGCTAAACAGCTTACATCTTGGTTAACCTGAATGAATTTTTCTCGCAATTGATGGAAGTGTTCCTTGAGAATGTTCTTTTGCTTTTCTGCAGTGGTCAATCGAAGGTTGTCCGCAATGAGCTGGTTGTTTTCTTCTTGTAAGGCCTTAAGTGCCTTAAGATGTGCATGAGTTTGCACCTGTGTTATGGAGGCATCTCAAACAGCCTTCTCTTTTTCATCAGCCACCCTTTTGTTCTCTTCTATTAGCTTAGTTAGCTGCTTAGTTCCAAAATTATCTAGCTGGTTTGTGAGAACAAATTGTAGAGGATCTCGCTATGCTGCTTGTAGGGCCACGAGCTACTCTTGTAGTTTCTGTACTTTAGCTTCAGCATGCTCGGCCCTCACTTCTGTTAAGACCAACTTCCCCTTTGTGGAAATGAGGTATGACTGAATTACTGTAACATCTTGAGGGATGTCAAACATGGATGTCATTACTTACCCTATTTGAAGCAATCAATCAAGCACATCCTCATGTTTAGCAAGAGTCATTGAGGTCCTGGCCAAAGTTTGAGCATCCCGTGCTCCTATGAAATCTACCGATGGCACAACAGGTACATTGAAGGATTCTTTGATGTGGTCCACAACCACTTCTGCAGCTCCCGTGGCATTCTAGTGTTGCGTGACCACCACAATGGCCCCTTCACCATTCTCTAATTGCACCTAGAAAGATGCTACATTTCTTGAGATTTGTTGTGACCATCTACTTTCCCCTCCTCCTATGTGAATGGATACTTTCCCCTTTGTGCGATCCAATGAAACAGTAGGCTGAATGGCATCATCGATGATACGAAAGAGGTTTGTGTCATCACGACTTCCTGAACTGACAGTCACAGCGATGGCCCTAATATGGCTCATTGACGATTTGTAGTCTTGTGGTGGTTGTTGATCCTGGCCTGTGCTAAGCCCTGCTTCCTGTTGTTGGCTAGGATCCATGCTTGGAGGTTGGCTAAGTCCTACAAGTTGAGTTGCAGTTGGTCCAGCCCTCTATTCTTCTTCTTATTCTAGTCCCAGCTCTTCACTAGTGCTTTTCCTTGGAGCTGGTGCCTTTAGCAATTCAGCATAAGAAGCAGTTTGGGCTTTTCTAAGGACATCATTGGTGTATCCCCGAATACTAGCATGTTGAAAAAGCTTTCTGGTAAGATAAGGAAAAGGTAGCGCCATTTTCCCTGTCTTTCATTTCTCAAATCGCCTTAGGATCTCTGTTAAATATAGATGGGACAGGTTAGCGTTAACCTTCCCCATCAGCACTACACATACACTAACCACATACGTTGATATTCTTTTCAGGTCCTTTGTGGGGAAGAGGTGATATGTTCCAATTTTGAAGTAAATCCTCTCTTCCATTGTCAACTGACCAAATGCTTTATCCCTACCATAAGCCTTCTGCAACTAATCCTTTCACACATCGGGGTCTGAACGGGTGGATAATTGAGAAACTTTGGGCCCTATATTCAGAAGGTTTAACACTTTCGAAATGGCCTGCATAGGGAAGTTAACTGTCACACCACAAATATTGACAGTGATTCCTTGCTTCCTATTGTGCCAAAATTGATACGTCTCTCCTAGGTACCAGGCACTGCTTTCAGAGAGAATAGGCCATAATGGGGATCCTTTGAGGTGATCCCTAATGGCCTCAAGAGTGAACTTTGCAAAAGATTTGAAGTTAAATTCCACAATCACTGTAGTGAATGTGGAATTTTCATGGATGGCCTGAACACAATCTTGGGACAACGTGAGTTGTTGTCCCTGTTCAGGCACTACTGCAGCTCCTCCTTCTACCTACCCTGACCATATGGTGGGAGGACTCTCTTGATGGATGTTGAATGATTATTCCTCTTGTTCTACATGTTGGCCGATAGGATCTTATCCACCTCTCTGAGATCATTTGTTTCCACCTTGAGAAGAACCTTCTTATTGTCCACGTTTCGGGGCCATCTACAATCACACAAGATCAAGCATTAGTAAGGTTGTTTTTAAAGTTTTTAAAGATAAGTTATACCTTACTGCTTACCTTAATTAATTAATTTGTTTATCTTCATGTGATCTTGCTTGAAAGATTATAATAATGAATCCTGTGACTTAGGTGGTTTCCCATTTTAGTTTCTTGGTATACCTAGGGATTAACTGATTTTTAGGCATTTTATTCTAAGTGTTATAGTTAATTACCCTAAATGATGTCCTTTGGGCGATGATAAATTCCAAAAAAGTTAGGCACTTTTCTGTAGATGTCCCTCTCCCACGACTAAGCTGAATACTCTGGGTTCAAGCAGGTTCAGATAGAATTAAAATCGGAGTACCAACAAGTGAGATATGGTTAGAAAAGGGTCTCTCAATTGCAAGTTGTAAAGAAAAATTTGAAAAACTCCCCCGTGTGAATGGAAAAAATGATGCTAAGTGTTGTGGGGGGGGGGGGAGATTACCTATTTATAGGTTGTGAGGACGCAATATCGCGTATGATACATCGCGTACGCGATATCACATCAACCGTGATATCGCAGCCCTAGTGACATGAGGCACAACAAAAATACCAAAATTTTAAAGGATTTTCTTGAAATCAATGTTGTAAGCTGAGGACATTAGGCTATTATCAAGGAGTTCTAGGGAAATTCCATAAATTTGAAAGGCACAATTAATGATGATGATGTGGATTTTATCAATAAAAACTCAGATGGGAGAAAAAGGGTATGTAATGGTACATAGGAACGTTGAAATTTAGAGGGATAATAATAGGGAAAGAAAATTGTTTGAAAATTATGTTGAGGGTAAGAAATGGTGTGTGTGAGCTATGTCATAAGTGAAGATTACAAAAAATTACACAAGTGGGTCCTCCCCAAAGTAGGTTTCCACCTATAATGCCCTTGTGTAACCACACTTAAAGTGTTCTTGGGTACTAGAATGGTTAAATGTAATCCACACTAACTCTACAAAACACACACATGTAAATATCACCAGAATTATGTAAGAATTCTATGTTACACACGACACGAGTTACAATTACATGAACAGTGAGATGAGACGAACTAGAGAAAGGGATTGTAGAGATTGGGACATGAGGTAACTGACCTAAGGCACAATGAATTCTATGTGAAAGGCATGATTAAGGTTTCATTAACCCATCGTTCCAAGATCAGGACCAAGTCCATTCCTCTAATCAGTGACATCACATTGTTTCATCCCATGATGAGCAACTATGAGAGTACCATAACAACAAGGCGTACAATCACTTGACATTTTGTGCAAGGGAGGAGTGATTTTTGTTTTGTGGCACTTTGTTTTTCTTCTTCTTTTTTTTTCTCTTCTTCTTTTTTTTTTCTTTTTTAAATACTGGATCTAGGGAAGCTGCCAACCCTTAGGCATGGGTGCATGTCTTTTCAATGGGACCCCCTAGAATAGCATTGGATTTTTGAGTGCCCGTTTGATTACTCTTACTCCCATTTTTTGTTAGATATACAAGGATCTTAGTACAACCACGTTGCATGACAACTTCCACAGATGTCACCAAAGAGAATCTGCAAGTCCCTTTG
>MNCI01007438.1:275295-289436 GCA_015680685.1 Gnetum montanum
CTCATGAATGAAAAAACTCAATTTCATAAAATTGTTGATATAATTCTCATAAAATCCATGCTCAAAATTAATGAGAATAATCATAAATTACACACACAAAAAACCTATTGAATCAACATTCCAAGAATTCAAAGCAATACCCATAAGCCCACAAATAATATCATATTAATGTGAAATTTAATAATACAAAACACATCTAATGAATATTCAAAACTTGCAAACCAAATGGAACAGAAGCAAAGACTACTCACCTTGGAATCTACACTAAGAAATTACACAAGAGAAGAAAAAAATATAGTAAAGATCTAATGGAAGCATAATTAATCCAAAATCCACCAACACCTCCACCAGCTTCAATGTCCCATATCACCTTTTCCAAATCTTTAAAGTGTGTGGAATGAAAGAACCATAGAAGTTTTAATGAAGATTAATAAATACCATGAAATGTGAGAAACAATTAATTACCAAAATAAACATTAAACTAAAATAATATTTCCATCAATCTTTTTCTCCTCAAATGTAACCTTCTCTCCTCTCACATAGCATTAGAAAATATCATACAAAATAATTTCTAAAAATATCATAATAAGCCTTTTATAATAAAATAAAACTAATCAAATTAAATATAATATAAGCAACTATCATACCACATAACATCAAGATCATAAAATATACACTGGAAAAAATAAATAAATCATAGATCACATGCTATGCGATATCATGATCCCAACCAAACTTCTCATGAATCCTACCATAATCAATAAGAAGATTACCATACACTTGTTGAATAGTAATAAATATATATATACATATAAATATGTAAAAAAATCTATAAATATCAAAAGATACATAATAATGTTAATACACCCATGCATCTCAGAGATCATCATCATGAAACATCAAATGCAAAACCATAAAATATACTAAACTGATAATATGCATAATACACACCCAAGCATAGGCATCACAATCTTGATAAGGATTATATGTAACAAGGATACCAAAAATAAGGCTTGTTGTAGTAAAAATATACATTCAAGAGGTGGGATAGTGTGGAGTGCCGTGGGATGTGTTAAAGTGGCTATTGGAACATGAAATAACTATAATACATGTATACCCCATGATATATAGTCCAATTAGAACTTATAACTCAACATTGCCCACTAGAATCAAACCCATGAAAGCTTGGAAGTGGGGTGGGGTGTTGTTGGGGAAGGAGGGTGAGGAAGTAAGTTGAGAGTGGGATGAAGCACTAGATACAAAAAAAATAAATATATTAAAAATAAAAATTCAAAGTTCAAAAATAAAGGAGTACTTCAGAGAGGAGAAACTCCAAAATAATAAAAAGAAAATATCCAACAGTTTTGAATATGCCTTTTCAAGTTTTTATCCTTACAACCATAGTAAGTCATCATCAAATTCTTCACCTACCTTAGCAATTATCCTATCATAGATGGGATCAAGATAATGATTTAGGTGAGTTTTATTGAAATTATGATATGAAACCCTTTTTGAGAGATTTATTATCTTATTTAAACATCATCAAATCATTTAAGATGTCAAGCTCATGGTTTATGTATGTTAGACACTAGTCCAACTCTTTCTCTAATATTTTTTTAGTGAAATTTTTCTTATTTTATATTATTTATTACCTATTTGAGCATTCACATTTCTACCACATTGATTTGTTACTTATGAACATTCTTTTCTAACTAAAATTCAATACTATACATGATAGTAGGCTTCACCATGGTAGTTGTTCCCTTTGTAACTTATAGTGGTCTCATTGGCTATGACCAATGGGATTATGTCATATAGAACACTGTTCAATCCAATTGTAAGGTTTGAAGACGATGTTGAGTGGATTGCTAGAAATACTTGTGTATATCATTGCATTTAATAGATATAAAAGAGATTATAATACATATTATACAATGGAAATCTTATGTTACTATGGTGGAGAATAGAGAAAATATTTATAATTTTATGTGTTTTATGAATATAAGAATAAAATAATAATAAACATACATGTATTGTAATCCCTCATGTGAACATGTGCAATGTTCACAATCATTCATGCATGTTGCAATCCCTTATGGGATAGGTGCAACACTACACACAAAAAGTGATAAATGGCTCTTAGTCACAACCTTGATGGCCCAACATCATGTTGTACACTTGTGATCTTCTTGGATAAGGATGAATCATTGTAGCTCAATGAAACATAAATTAAAAAAATATTTTTAATGTCTTAATATTTAAGGCATTAATAGCAGAATAAAGAAAAAACCCATGAGCTTTTATTTACTACACAAACACTAGACTTCACATTGATCAAACTGTTCTAGGCTACATAAGCAAGGTAGCACTCAAACAGAGTCTAGTCATACTTATGAAGTAACAACTCAAAATATATACATAAGATAGGAAGAAAATCAACTTACCTAAGGAAGGAAGAGCTCTTCATACAAACTGGACATCAAAAAACAAATAAAATATCTAAGTTATGAATTATTTTTGTGTTAGAGCTCATCACAAATCTTTATAGTTTTCGTGAGATAATTGTAGAGGTTTGTTAGTACCCAACATTAAAAGAGATCTACCAATTTAGCCTAGGTCAACTTGAGTCACACTATAGGTAAAATGGACTAAACCAAGCTTGGAAGGTGGTGTGTCAACATTGTTGCATTAATGTAGGATAGTCAGTGCACCCTCTTCTTCCAACCACTAGTTCTAGATGTAATTTGAGACATTGAGGAACATGTTAACAAGGGCCTAAGATGCTTGAATAAAGCTAAAAACATCCTAAGTGAAAAACCTTAAGAAAAATTCATGTTATAGAAGAAAGGCCATAGCCAAAATTTTTATTGTAATTTGGTGGAGATGTGAAGGAAGAAGCAATTATCTTATTTTCACACCCAATATCCCACCATATGGTCTTGTGTTGGTATTATTTTATGCAATTATCAATGAAAAAAATGATGTTTGTAGCCCACATACTACAATATCCATTTTTGCTAGTGTGTGGAAACAAAAAATTCTCCACAAGCAATTAAAAATTAACTTTTTTACCTCACATGCTACACATTACAACTCTACATGTTGTGGTAGCATGTGGAGAAACATGTGGAATTTGGGCTTTGAATTCATATGCTATACATGTCAGTCCCACACATTGTGGTAACATGAGGGACAACACTTAACAATTGGGTTTTAAAAACACACATTGCACTTTAGCCCAAGAATAACTTGTAATGCTCCAAAACTAGCATGAATACTAGCATAGTAGATTTCCAGCCTATTTAAGCCAAATTGGATGCCCATTTCAAGACTTTTAGGTAGATCACATTTTTTAGTAGAAATAATAAAACATTGCAATATATTTTCACAGCCTTTTATAGCCTTTGTAGTGTAGATTCCTGAGTGCAGAGTGAATTTACAATGACATTTATTATGTAGATCAAATGGAAGACTAATTTAGATCCTTTGTACAACACACCCTATAACCTGCACCACATTACAAAAGATATTCTATGTTCTTAGGCTTTTTGAAGACTTTATCTATACCTTCTTTATTATTAATTTTTGAATAATATTTACTTATAGTGTTAATATGAAGCTGGCAGTTTTCTTTTGTTTTCCATATTTTCTTGGACATTTTTTGCACTTTATTATCTATTATTTAGTTCTAAACTAAAATTCCATTTCTCATACATTACAATTTAGTTTCTTGGTATTCTTTATTTACTTTTATTTAACCATCTAGCAACAAATTGTATGTTTAGATTGGAATTGTTGAAGTGGCAAGGCTTTCTTATGCGTCCCCTCATCAAATATGGATTCAACCTTACTGTTGCAAAATTGAACCTCCCTCTTACGAATGGAAGGATCACAATTGAACTCCCTTGCACTTTCTCTTTTTCTTAGATCACCCTCCTCTTTAGCTACCTACTCTATTAATCTTTGTATCTGATGGGCACTAAGTTTTGATAACTGCCCTTGGGCATAGACACCAAGGATTTTCCTCATTTCATTACGAAGCCCATCTACAATATGGTAAAGTTGAACCAATTGAGAATAACCATGGCCAAGGCATTTGTGTATCAAGGCATAGTATTGGCCAATTGCAACATCCAAGGGTTTGTGTGTTCCTTGTTTCCACCCTTGAATTTTCTTTCTTAAGTTGGACACCCTAGAGTACGTTTGATACTTATCATTGAACAACTCAAGCATGGTACTCCATCATCAAATAGATTCTAGCTCTAAGGACCAGTACCAATTTTTTGCTTCTTTGATAAGTGTCATAGGGAACTACTTCAATTTTTGCCACTCGTTCTCTATGTTCTACAAGGCACATGCATCTTGGAAAGCTTGAAGATGATTCTACGAATCAGAGTTATATCCTTCTTCAAATAAAGAAATATTGTTGATGTTTAACTATTTGATCTGACTATCTTTCACATGCCATGTTGGGATTCTAATTGCCTTTGTGATGTTAAGCATACTTTAGGTAGCAAATAGGGGCTCATTGAGGCCTTAATCATGGTGCCTATGATGCCCTCTAGTACCTCTTCATTCATGGTGATGTGCCTCTCTTAAACATCTACATCCTTGATCTTTCCTATCTCAACGGTCCCCTTGATTATTGTGGTCTTGTCAATCATTACGCTCATTTTGATCATCTCCATCACGATCTCACCTTCTATGGTCATGATTGGAGCTAGAAGAAAAAGAAGAAGATGATGATGAAGGGGAAGAGGAAAGAGAACCAGCATCATCACAGTGCCTACTACTACCTCTTCGGTGATTGTGACCATAGTCACGATCTTGTTTCTTGATTGCATCCCTGTCTTGACTTACCCCTCTGAATCCTTCTTTGTCATTGGATCCCTTGTTACCAGAATCAAGATTGTGAACTATGGAGTGCAAATTTTTGTTTTAACCTCCATTGCCAAAGTCAAAGAGAGGAGCATCATTGTATGAAAAACCCTCAAAGAAGGGTTCTCCACTAGCTTGTTGGTAGAACAAGAATGGAGGATCATTAAGACTTTTTCCCTTCGAAAATGCATAGCGCAGTTCTAGCTACTGATTCCACAAGCATTGTGCTTTTGTTGGATGATAATCCCTGGTGTTGACATCTTCCACAGTATACTCCCCATGGCAATCTTGAAGACCACATCATATAAGTGTTTGATAGAGCATTGCAAGAGCAACATGATTAGGCAGCAACACAATGTTGCCATCCATGTCATGTCATCACAACTGTTCATGCTGGTGTAGGATGAAGGTGAAGTTTGGCACATACTCATCACGGTGAGTATATATGATTCAATACTGTTGAGGCTTTGTTGTATGAACATTATCAGCCTTGGGCAAAGAAGCACTCCTGTGAGAAGAAGACATTTTTGGTTAGCAAAATAAAAATCATAGTGCTATGAGAATTGGTTGTAGTAATTATGAAATAAGATATGACTCTAAGGTTCATTCCAATGATTTAAATACTTTCACTAGGTCCTAGATAGTGCACGAAACAACAAAAAGGTCCTTAGCAACAACGCCAATGATGAGTGGCGAGGTACCCCTACACCCAACCATACAAATCACTAAGGCGTTACGCATGATTCGGTTGAATTCTGTGGACCTATAGTTATCTCGTACACTAGTTTCTCTAAGAAGTGAAATGATGTTGAGAATGTTCGTTGTCTTCCTAACTACACTTGTGAGGTTCAAGGGTATGGTTTAAGTGTAATTGAGGTATATGAATTTTTGTCGTTTTATATTTTATGGATGTAATCACCTACAACAAGAATAAGGGTAGAGTAGATTGAAAACTAATGTCTATTGCCTAACTAGCCTAACACAAGTAACCACCCCACTTTCCTAGACACATTCTAAACACATATAACACTGCTGGGCTACCAAATGTTAAGTGTTGTTTGTTTACCAAGTACTATATGAATGCTCGAAGTGGTCGTGCTCATGTTCATTAGTCAAATGGAAATAAATTGCTTAATTCAAATATATTGAAGTAAAGAGCAATAAAGCAAAATGCAATAAAGAAAATATTAAGCTATTCTCAATGCTGCAAGGGTTGTCAAAAGAGTTCGTTTTATTCCCATCACACTGCTACACTTAGGTACATTAGTGCTTGAACAAAGAACTTTACACACTTTAAACTCCTTTTGCGGGCACTCAAAAAATATTCTAACTCTAAGGAAAAGAAATGATAAGAGTTTCGCTACTCTTCTTGAAAACTAAATTGAAAACTACTACCAAAATTGGAGCCTAGGCTCGATATTTATAGATTGGGGAATATACCCCGATGTCAGATATGTGATGTTGTGTACTTGACGTCGGAGCAAATGGCAAATGGTGGTTCATCATTATTTGTACTCTACAATTAGCATATTTGTTCTTCACAAGAAATTTTGAGCTACATTTTGTGTATAGGCTTCATGTAACTATTTTATAGTTTATAGAAGCATTTAACTTAAAAAAGTTAATCTTGCTAAGAATAGATTTTTCAACTTTGGAATGCACTAACATACCTTTCAGTTGTAAACTTTTTATTTGGTTGTAATATAGCGTATTTGCCTACAATTTATTTAGGATTGCCTATCTTCATTGGTAAAATGAAAGTATCGATGTGGAATGAGGTATGCCATAAGATGTCAAATAGGCTAAGCAGTTGGAAAGTAAAAATGTTTATCTTAGGTAGAACATCTCCACTTCATTAGATATGCTCTTCAAGTTCTTCTTATGTATTTCCTCTTATGTTTGAATGCTTCCTACTCAATTCTTCAATAGATTGAAAAGCAAGAACATTCATTCCTTTGGTCTCTATGATAGGAATAATCTATCCATACTCTCAACCAAAAGTAAGTCTACATGCCTTGGAAGCAAGGGGGATTTAATTTTAAAAGCTTAAACAGTGTCAATTGAGTGTTTTTGGGAAAAGTAGCTAAGCAATTATGCACATCACATAAACAATAGGCAAAAGTTAAGCAAGCCAAATGCTTGTATGGTGAGCACACCTTAATAATGCGCCAACAATTTTGAATGGCCTCACATGGAAAAAATTAAGGTGTGGCTTTTTGGAGGACAACACAAAGTGCTCCACAATAAAGGCCCATGAGCTATTTCAGGGCAACGATCAAGCACCACTCCTTTTTAATTTACATGATTTTGTTCTCAACTCTTGTTTAAAATTGTTTCTCATTAAGACTCTTAAAATGCCCTTCCCTAAAGGAGTATTAGCGCAATAACATATACACTTCCTACCGATAACTATTGACAATCTTTTATATCTTATTCCATCACAAAACCCATTGAAAAACAACTATTAAACGGAAGGGTATGGAGAATACACTCCATTTAGCATAATTTCCATTTGTGTGATATGAAATCTAATCCAAAATTAATAATTTCCATATGGTATACATCACTCGCTCTTTAAAGAGATTTGACACAATTTAAAAAGGGTTAAAGAGATTTGACACAATTTAAAAAGGGTTTTATTGGGATCATTAAAATCTATCAAAATCCTTAAACTTGTTACTTTGCCTTGGTAAAGACATCTACTCGGTTACCTTGACACTAAAACCACTTCTCTATTTTCAAATGAAAGAAAAATCATATAAGGTATATTCTTTGCTAACGATTGTGACAATCAGTGATGTCGTGTACGCTAAACGTAACACTTAACTGCTTAGCCTTCCTGTACATTATTCCTATTAATTGTTTTAAAACCTGTGGCTTCAGCCGTAGGTGATGCCAGTAAGGACTTCATGCTTCTTAATGAGTCCTTGGAGATACGGTAAGGAATTAATGTGTCTTAATTTGTCGGTGGAGCATCCCCGAATCCAAACAGAAACTCCAAACCAAACACGCAGATCCAACGCGCTTTTTTGTCGACTGTTTTCAGTGTTCTATCCGGGTTCAAGCATATCCATATAAAGTAAACATAAAAAGCGTTATCCATGTAAAGGAAAACTGTTCCAGGCTTCCAGCAAATTCTTCCTTTTTTTGTTTGCAAGGAATCGGATTACAAATGCAATGTTCTGGACAAAGTTTAAAGGCACATCAAATGTGACCTCCATTTTATGATCTCCCACGAATAAAAAATCATTTATCCCCTGCGTGCTACTGACAAATTATGTACAAATTTACAAACCGAAACAGGTTGATAAGGATTGCACCTCAGCGGTTAACGAAGCGACCAAAAACGACGGTTCACACCGGCGGCGAATCAGAGATACTGATCAGCGCAGGCGAACGGTGAGAAGCAAGAATCTCCTGAACCCACCAATCAACGGTTGCACAGAAAACATCATTCTGCTGCGGAATTGACACGTTTATGAGAAAACTGAAAATCTCGCTTTGTTCCTGTAACGGCAGCGTCTGCGCTGCTTCCATGGCCCACCTGGTAGTTTCTGTTAACAGGGAATTGGATAACCCACCGTTCGGCCGATGATATCCACCAGCGGATCCACGCACCTTCTCAGAATTTGAAAGCGACCAGCCGTTCAGTTGCAGGAGACTTTCCCTGAGCCAGGCACCTGAAAATCCCGCAATGAAACTCTGCAAACGCCTGCGATTGCATGTGGAAATTCATGTACCAGTCCAGCCTCGTAACGTTACCCTCCGCAACGTAGATTTCCGTGGCTCTTCCACGAAGTTCCGCATCCCATTCATGGCCGGCCCGCAGGATCCATTCCATGGCCTTCCAGTTCCTGCTCGCCATGGCTTTCCTGAAACTCTTAACCAGAATTTCACGGCACAGTTCCCCAACCTCGGCTCCGGATTCTTCTTCCGCAAAACATGCCGCCACGATTTTGCCGAGCATCAGAACCAGAGAATCGTTATCGCATTGCTGGTTCTGTTTCTGCTTATTATCCCAGAAACAGAGATTGATCAAATCCGTGAGCGTTTTCTCCAGCATCGTGACATGAACGCAGCCTGGGCCGCAGCCGGAATGAGCGATTCTGACGGACAAATCCTGCGAGGGAACCACCTGCAAACTGCTCAGAACATGCCTGATNGCCTGCGAGGGAACCACCTGCAAACTGCTCAGAACATGCCTGATACTTACTTCATCGGCCATGGTCCAGCGCACAGAGACCAGATACCCCAGACATTGTTGAATGCAGTCGTCGAACAGCCATTCGCAGCCGACATGAAGAACACCCAGAGCTTCATCCACCGACTGTAACTGCAGGCCTCCGCTGCAGCCGGAAACCAGGAACTTGACGCATTTCAGATACGCAGACAGATCTGCGGAAATCCCGACCTCGATTTTTAAGGTGTTGTCGCTGTTCTTGCGCGAGCACCAGCGGTCGGAGAGCTTTGCCTGGAAGAAATCGGACTTGGCCAGAGATCTGCAGGGAACGCTCAGGTTGAGGAGGCTGCTGTGCTCATCGTCATTAGATTTGGCGTCATTTTGTTGCTCCGATTCATGAAAACAAAGTGTTACGCTACCGTCTTGGTCCTGCAAAGAAGAAGAACAGACCTCGTGTTGTTGTTGTATGATCGAACATTCAACAAGCTCCTGCTTCTGCTGCGGGTCCATGTTCCGAAATCACAGCACCATTTTCTTGTTTTTATCGATGGTTGCTGCTGCAGCTTTATAGAGTTAAAAACGCGAATGGACGAAGGGTTCATGAAATCTCACGCTACTGTTCCGATGGAGTGCTTGTGTGGTCAACAACAACTTCTCCAGAGAGAAGTCCGAAACGTGCAACTTCCGACAAACTTGGTGGATTGCTGTTCTCTTTCGATGAACTGAACACGCCAATGGGCTTCGAACCAGGGTGCTGTCAGAAGTTGCTGTGTACCAGAATATTTGTAAAATGCCGTCTTGGGTTCGGCTTTCTTGCCGGGTGCTCGTTGCCGACTCCGACACTACAGAAATTTCGTTAGTGTCAATTGATAGTTTAAAAAACTTTAAAAAACTAACGTCGAGACCCGCTAACTGAGCACGGAAACTGCGCTTGTTAATAAACGGACAAGGTAAGTGGGCCCGAAGGATCTAGTTGTTTCTTAATAGGTATGGAGGTATGGTCGACAAAGGCTCCCCGCCGACGTAAAATTGCTTACGCAAGCGTGTTCGCAGGGTTTGGGATAATTAGCATTATCTTATGACATGATACTACCCGCCTTTTCGCGTGAAGAATTCGGAACTACTTTGGTATTCTGAGAAAAGCCAAACTCTCTCGGTTGTTAATTGCGGCTTGCCATGCATAGCTATTAGTGATCAATGACTGTGATCTCATAAAATAATTAGTACAGTGTGAGTGTGATTTCATCCTTTGATAATGAACTTGAGAAGAAAATGCTTTTCGTTACGTTGTGAGACTTTGAGGTCAAGAAATAAAATATTTAGTAACCAAATCCTTTACTACCTTTACCAACTCATTAAACTAAATAAATACACTAAATAATGATTAAAGGTGCCACTTCCATTAGGTCATTATTAAATTATTATTATTATTACGTATAGCAAAGCATGTAAAATTCAGGTAAAGCAAAGTAAGCTAAACAAATTAAAAAAAATAAAAAATAAAAATGGCAATCAATCCACTTAGAAAGTCTTTAAAAAGGGTAAGATAAACACATGATTATTTGTAAAATAGAAAAGAAAAGTGCTGGTCTGGATTAATACTTAGCCAAATATGCTTGATTGGAGGCCTTTGTTGACTTATTTACACATAAATCCAAACAATTCTTCTCTTAAACTATGTAGTATACTTGGGGTGTTGACGTATATCTTTTCTTTTAAAATAACAAAGGGCAGGAAGGATTACTTACATAACAAGGGGAGTTTGCTATAGCTCACTAGAGCAGTTAGGCTCAGCATTGTAAACAGGTTTATTCCAAAAAACGGAAATATCTCACAAAGCAAATGATGCTTACGATATAAATCTGAACATGCAGGAAAGATTATGTCACTGTATTGTTAACTTAACGGGGATAGATTTATCATGGAAACCCACGTAACAGGTACATAATATTTTAACGCAGAATTTAAATAAAGATGCCAAAAGTTGACAGAAAACGATGCCAAACAGAGAAAACGATGCCAAACAGAGAAGGTGAGGTCAAAATTTTAAGGCAACTTGCACCAAAATGTTTGAAATTTTATAAAGAATTAATTTGGGCTCCTTTTTCTTTCTATGTCTTCCAGAAGATGCGCCAATCAACCCCACTTTTTCTTTCTATGTCTTCCAGAAGATGCGCCAATCAACCCCATAAACAATAGTTTAAACTTCTTTATTTCTTTTTGGTCTTCTGGGTTTGCTTGGAAATTTTATAAAGAAGTCAACACTCTTATGACTATTCATTCATTCACAAGAGTAGGAGTGCACATTTTCTTGTGCTTGTGCTTCTTCTGTGCTGTCTCTGTTTGTCTCTCTGGTCTTTATTTATTTTTGGTCTTCTAGTTTTGGTTGAAAATTTTATAAAGAGATCCAACACTTATAATTATTCATTCATTCACAAGGAGTGCACATTTTCTTGTGCTTGTGCTTCTTCTGTGCTGTGTCTGTTTGTCCTTCTGCATCTGTCTTTCTTAGTTTCTGCAACGCATCCATCCATCAATCAATTATGGGTTCTCGTGGTTGACTACGCAATTTCTTCCATGGATCTTCTGCTTCTTCCAAACGTAATGATAACAAAGATCTCTCACCATTTAGGATCATTGCTCCAAGATGTTCCAGATGACGTAGATGAGCAGCTTATTCACTTCTTTTGCTCCAAATTTCCCAGTCCCAAGCAAAGCACAAATCAGATCCCTGTGTTTCAGGATCAGCCTGGCACAAAACCAAACTTTTTAGAAAGAGCTAAGCCATGGGTGTGAGGAGCATGCCTCTAGACAAGGATCTAACAAAGATAGCATTGGAAACTCTCAAAATCGTTAGTGCTTCTAGCTCAGTTTATGAGCCTGGTTTTCATTGGAGTGGCGTTAGAAAGAATTCTTGCGGTAAACCCAAATGAAGAAAAATGTTTAATCTTTTGGCTATAATTGGCACCACTGTTATAAGCCTCAAGGATATGAGAAAAGAATGCTTTACAAAGAACTGTGTACTCTGTTGTGATTACCTTCAGGGATCCACCATCTCCAAGAGAAAGCAAGCAGTGAAGCAGAGCAAGGCTTTCTGCAAGATAGCCTGCAAAAATGGTGGAAGCATTCCCTGGAGCATTTGGAGCTGCTCGAGAATGAATTCTCTCTAGTGGTTTTCTGCCATGATGAGCCTGGAGAACACTTGGTCGGCTCTCTCCTTGCAGATCCAGCGGCAGCCCCGTCCAGCTCCGGTACTCCAACAATCAGGCTCTGTACGTGAGGAGCATCTCCTCCCAGTGCTGATCGGTGTCAGCTTGTTGCTCTATGCATGTAGCAGTGGGCAATCTCTGGCTTGAAAGAAACAAAAAAACGGAAAGTTTCAGAAAATCTCTGCAACCGCAGCGGAAAAGATGCCATGCATCGCCGGATTCGCTGGCAGGAAGGCCAATAGAATAAAACGGAAATTTTCAGAGAGTCTACCACTCTAGCAGAAAAGATGCCATGCATGGCCAGGTTCGCTGGGAGGAAGGCCAGGAAGTAAACGGAAAGTTTCAGAGGATCTCGAACTCCGGCCAGGAAAAACAAACGACATGCATGGCCGGCGCGTCATCCATGGCCAAAAGAAAAAATTAAAAAGGAAAGTTGCAGGGGACTGTAGAGTCGGCGAAGACAGTTGGAACAGCAGCGTGGCCCTTGCATGGCTGCGTCCTTGCAAATTTTTTTCTTTTCTGTGTTGTAGCCGTCGAGGTCAAGGTGGGCTGTTACGGTTGTCTGGGCTGTTACGGTTGTCTGGGTTTATGTGGAGAGAGTGCGGATGGCTTTCTGTATGGAAAACAGCAGATTTGTGCAAGTACGGATTGCGTTGAGGGTCCATAGGCCTGTGTCGACTTTGACGATGTCGGAGGCGATGTGGGTGATGATGTTTTGAAGAATGTCTCAGCCGTCCATCCACAGGAAGGTCTGCTAGTGCCTTGATCTGGGATACATCCCCTACCGTGGGGACAATGCATATGTCACAGTAGCCTGTCCTCATGTTAAATTGAGACAGCGTCGATTGGAGAGAGGTCCCTGCAAGGGACTACGTAGTGGTGTAGGGTAGTGCCAGAGCGTTGAAAAGCCTGCGCAATCCCTGTCTAGGGCATGCATAGCCCAGGCGGAGCTGCGTGATGGGAAGAGTGGCGTGGCTGCAAGTCGGGTACACGGTTTTAGGTGCGAAAGTCTTTGAGTGTATGCATGGTGCATCAAGGACTTTTACTTTGTTTTCTTATGTTTTGCTTTACGTTATTTTNGCGACCTTATGTTATTCCAAACGATAATAGATAAATTAATTATTTAATCTAATTAATAATGGAAAGTAATGTGTAAACTAGCCTACATGCAATGAGTATCCGTTCCTAACCTTCCATACATGCCTTGGACTTCATACAACTACCATTGGGATTACCAAGCATATCGTTACTAGGCATGCAAAACGATAACCCTACTAGGTTACCATGTAATTACACTTAAGTTCTCATGATTAGTCGTACTCATTTCGCTTAATGACAAAAATAGTAAAGAAAAATAAATTATAAACATTAACTAAGAAAAATAATAAACATTTAAGTAATTAACAATAATAAAGCTAAGTGGATACTACAATGANATATTCTTTACTTTCGTGGGTTTGTTGTGCAGGTTTCATTTGGGGAGGAGAATGGATAGACCAAGGGAGGGAAAGGATCAAACCTTCACCACAGTCAAATGCATGGAGTCTTTCTTTTTTTTTGGGCATGAGCAAACAAGCTTGCATAAGAGGAGGTCATCCAATAGACAAAATTTGAGGCTTTATGTTGAGCTAAGTCTTTGTTTGAATCCTTTCTTTTATTGTTATTCTAATAGCTTAGAGCTTAAGTCTATGTTGTAGTCATTTGTATTAAAGGGAAATGCTCTAATGAGTCATGTTATGGTAGGCATTTGATATTAAGGCACAACTTTTGATGTCGAGGATCTAATATCGCCTCATCTATGTTAGCCTATATAGATATTAAGAGATTTTAGAGATAAACATAATGAAGTTTTTTTAGTTTGTTTCTAGTGCATG
>MNCI01007438.1:290442-312814 GCA_015680685.1 Gnetum montanum
ATACTGGTGTTAGGAGTAATTAGAACTTAGTTAATGAGTAGTTAAATTAGATTAGTTACTTAGTTATCTCTCTCCCATTCTTTACTAGCACAGGATATAAAACACATAAAAGCTATAAAAATCATATGCCTTAAGCTTACTTAACCATACAACCATGACATACAAGTAAGTTTGGGAAGATAATGATTAACCAACCTGTTATTGTTCCACAAAGGCGCATAGGCACTTAGTCCTTGGAATTCGACTAGATCATGTGTGAAATGCTCGTATTCATATGGTTGAGCATAGGGGTACCTTGCCGCTCATCATTGGCATTGTTGCTGAGGACTTAGTTGTTTGTCTGCTAAGTAGAACTTAGGAAATCATTCACATAGTTGGAACGAACCCTTAGGGTTGGTTAAGGAAAAGATAATAGTACATTGCACACTGAACAAGACAAGATGTCTTCTTCTTTGTAGCAAAGCACTTCACCACCTAGGACTAACACAAGAAGCAATCAGTGGCATAATACACATGATGTTGATCCATCAATCCCTCAATAGTTTTGTGTGGTATATATTCATCCCGATGAATATGTACCCGACTTCACCTTTATTCTCCATCAAGATGAACAACTGCGTTGGCGTGACTTGGAAGGTAACATAGTATTACCTCCCAATTGTTCAGTCCCAACCATGCTCCTTCGTGCTCTAACACGAATAGACATGCAACACTTACATGTAGAATATGTTGCACAGGACTATGATTCAAGAGACTATCGTCCCACAGAGGTGCAACATCAAAGTGATTTGCAACAGGAGAGACACCATAAGTCTTTGAAGGGAGAATGGTCCAACGATGACCCCATGTTTTAAGTGAAATTGAGGTTGATGAACCTGCCTCAGGTAGTCACCCACATAACAATGTTCCTCCTATTGACTTTGGCCAAGGGGTTGTGTATCAGAACCTTCATTCTACTATTCATAACCCAGGTTCTGATACCAACGAACACAAAGTGTCTGAAAAAGGAATAAGGACACATGACAAAGGTGGTCATTTTGATCGCAATTGCGATCGAGGTAGAGACCACCAAAGATAAGGTAGTAGACACCATCATGGTGGTGGTTCTTCTTCTTCTTACCTTCATTGTCTCCTTCATCCTCTCCCGTAGTGTCCAGACGTAGCCATAGAGAAAAAGATCATGAGGATAAGGGCAAGCAAAGTGGAAGTCACAGATGAAACAACCAAGACAGAGGATGAAGGCACTCTAGGGAATCATGACATAGAAGAAGGGAGAGTAGGGAATAGTGTAGGCATCATAGATGCCATGAACAAGACGATCATGATGAACCCTTACTCGCTACTTGAAGCATGCTAGACATAAATGAGGTTGTGAGAGTTCCAACAAGGCACCAAAGAGATAGTAGGATCAAGAGGTTAGATATGAATAACATCCCATGATTTGAAGGAGGATATAACGCTAATCCTCAAAATCACTTACAAGCATTCCATGATGTGTGTGCCTTGCAAAACATAGAGAACGAGTGGCAAAAACTTAAGTTATTCCCATGGGCACTAGTAAAAGAAGCTGAAAGTTGGTATCGATCCTTAGAACCAGAATCCATTCATAGGTGGAGTACTATGTTAGAATTGTTCAACAATAAGTACCAAACGTACTCTTGGGTGTCTAACCTGTGAAAGAAAATCCAAGGATGGAAACAAGGAAGTCATGAATCCTTGGATGCTACCATGGACCACTATTATGCACTATTACATCATTGTCCTGGCCAAGGTTATTTGCAACGGGATTAGCTATGCCATCTCATAGATGGGCTTAGGCATGAAACGAGAAGAACCCTTGGGACTTATGCCCAAGGAAGGTTATCTGAGCTTAGGTCCCATCAAATTCACAGACTACTGGAGAAAGTTGCTAAGGAAGAAGGTGATCTATGAAAGAGTGAAAGTGCAAAAGAATATAATTGAGATCCTTCCCTCTGGAAGAAGGGAGTAAGATTTTGTGAGGATGAGGAAGAGTCACCACTGAAAGAGATGGTGAAAAGAGCAAAGTAGAAAATGCATGTAACAAGGGTAAGGGCAAAGTTGCTATTATTGAAGAGGTTGTGGACTCAGATACAAATGATGATAGTGGATGTGAGATATGTCAATATGACTATCCTAAGGGATGTTTCCCTGTGATCTCACATCTATGAGAGTCTGGGGTGTATGCACTTAATCCACAATTAAACAATCAACAAACATCCCAACGGTTACCTTATCCCCAAGGTAACCCAAGGCAGTTCCACCAATCTTTAACGTATTATCCAAGTGAAACTCCACTACAATTGATTGAGCAACATCAATAGTGGTAGCACCCACAATCATGGGGAATGCCACCACCAAGGCAATAATAGCCTTATCGGCAACCTAACCCATATGGATATTACATGCAACATCCAATCTCTCCACATGACTCTATCGGTCATGTTACTCCTCAACATCACTACCAAGCCCACGAGTACTATAGGATTCCCTCTCCTAGGGGAAATATTCTACAAGTGTACCATCCTTCAAATCCTGCTACATCTCTCCCACCAAGCTCCATTACCACCTGCTCTAGCAATGCAAGGTGAACTCCCTGCTCAGCCACAACAACGCAATGCCACAAGGGCTATTAATCCTCAACCTACTATTGGTTCTAATAACCTTATGAAGAAAAGACCTTTCTTCAGAACCAAAAGTTCAACCAAGCCTTTGCAACCACAAGCGGCTGAGTCTTTGGATGTCTCCATATCAAATAAAGCTTCAAAGCCCCCTTCGAGCCTAACACAACATTCAATGCATACGATCATGTCAATACATGTCGTTACTGATTCGATCAAAGTTGGCCACCTTCTCAAGAAATTCTCTGATCTTGTGAGTCCCATGATATATCTATAAATCGTTGGGAATGAGCCATGCAAAGCTATTTTAGATTCAGGTTCCGATGTCAGCCTAATATCTTAAGAAATGTACAAGGCCTAGAACTTGCCTCCATTAAAAAAGAGTAACATCCATTTAGAGTTGGTTGACCAATCCATCACTGTTCCCTTGGGAATAGTAGAGGACATTGTTATCACTATTTGTGGACGGTCGTATCTAGCTAACTTCCTAGTGATTCAAGTGAAAAAAAATAAGGGGGATTTCCCAATCATAATGGGAAGGGCATGGCTAAGCACTATCGATTTGTGCCTAGGAATCCATGATCTTTCCCTAGAAATATCTAAGGAAAATACTTTTAGAAAGATTGAGAAGAAGAAAGTTCCATGCATCACATACAATGACATAGGGTGTAATTGCATGTAGAGATTATGGGTTTTGCAAAGTTTAACATTGCTTGCATTCAATAAGTGTGCACAAGTGATCCATATATAAAGGTGCTTGTATGAAATAGCCGCATGATAAGAAGACACCTAGTGGCTGACAACTAATCAAGAAAGCAACTCACTGATATGCATGGAACTAATTGAGGGTTTGACTTGTGCTTACATAAATAACATAGATGCATTAGAGTAAGTCCATCACCAACTTTCAAGTCCTAACCTTGAAAACATCAATTGGGAAAAGTTGGAAATTCGTAAGAAATTTAAAAAGGAGCCCCTAGAGCTAAAACCATTGCCCACCAGTATGGAGTACATGTTCCTTAAGAATGGAAAACTAGTAATCATCAATGAAAACCTTGCTCCACAACAAAAAGAGAGTCTACTAAAGGTAATAAACAAGTCGTTAAAATCCTTCACCTGGTCATATCTAGAATTAACTGAAATAGATCCTAGGATATGCCAACATAGGATTTACACTGACTCCTCCATGAAGCCTTGGAAACAACCATAGAGACGATTGAACCCAAAGTTGAAGCAAGTAGTAAAATAAGAAATCAAACAACTTCTAAAGGTTGGGTTCATATACCCCATTGCTGATAGCGAATGGGTTAGTGCCTTAGTAATCGTGCCTAAAAAAGGAAGAAAATGGAGGGTGTGCATAGATTTTAGGCTACTAAACACAACAACATTCAAGGATCACTTTACGTTGCCATTTGTTAACCAAGTCTTAGACACAATCGCAGGGCATCGTTATTATAGTTTTCTAGATGGATATAGTAGATGCAACCAAATACAAATAGCCCTAGAAGACTAAGCCAAAACTACGTTTAGTAGTCCTTGGGAAACATTTGCATACAAAAAAAAATCTGTTTAGCTTGTGCAATGCCCCTGCAATGTTTCAATGCTTAATTCTAAGCATATTCCAGCAGTAGATAGGAAATGGTGTGGAAGTCTTTATGGATGACTTCTCCACTTATGGAGCAAACTTTTATCAAGACTTAGACCAGTTAGAGCAAGTGTTGAAAAGATGTGTAGAAACTAATTTAAGGCTCAACTGGGAAAAGAGCCATTTGATGGTCTAAGAAGGCATAGTACTTGGACATAAGATCTCATGTACAGTGATAGAGGTAGACCTTGAGAAAATTAATGTCATCCAAGGAATTACCCATCAACTGGAAACTGTCAAAGACATTCAGTCATTCCTTGGACAAACTGGCTACTATAGGAGATTCATAGAGAACTTTTCAAATATTGTCAAACCATTGGTAGAGCTAACGAAAAAGGACGTACCCTTCAAGTGGACCAGGGAATGCAAACTAGCTTTCCAAACTCTGAAATAGAAGCTAGTAGAAACACCCATTCTACAAGCTCCTGACTGGTCCAAACCATTTCATGTTATGACTGAGGCATCCAACTATGCCTTAGGATCTGTACTTACATAGTTAGATGACTAGAAATGTCCTTATTACATCCATTGTGCAAGTAAAAGTATCACTGGTGCATAACCTAACTACACTACTACAGAAAAAGAATTAATGCTTGTAGTGTTTACACAAGAAAACTTTAGACACTATGTATTAGGATATAAAGTATTCATACACACATATCATAGTGTAATCTAGTTCCTCATGAATAAGCCAATGGTAAGCCCCTGTATTATATGATGGCCTGTAATCCTACTAGAGTTCAATTTAATGATGATCGATCGTAAAGGCATCGAGAATGTAGTTGCCAATCATTTATCTCGGTTATGTTGGGACAACAAAGAGGATGAATATCTAATTTCTAATCATTTTTCTGATGAATTCCTCTTTGCTAGTATAGTGAATAACTAATCACCCATAGAGACAAACTGGTACAGTAGCATTCTTACCTATCTCCTTACCCAAAAAACACCACAAGAGCTAGACTTTAAGAAGAAAAAAAAGTTTCTTCATAGAGCCAAGTACTTTATGGAGATCAATGGAAAAATTTACAAAGTATGTCTCGATGGCTTAGTTTGATGGTGTGTTCCTGATATAGATCAATTGAGAGTTCTTCAAGACGCTCATGAGGGCCTTTGTGGAGGTCATTATGCTGGGAGATGAACGACCATCAAGATCTTTCTTGTAGGGTATTATTGGCCTACCTTGTTTCGGGATGCCCATCAATTCATCCAATCTTGAAAGCACTGTCAACATGATAGGGGAATGACTGTTAGCATGGAGGATCCACAACAATGGATTCAACCATTAGAACCCTTTGACATTTGGAGAATTGATTTGATGGGGCCCATTACACCAATNTATAACCGAGGTCACCAATAGGGAGATTACTAAGATACCAACCAGAACCATTAGCAAGTATAGGTGAGACTGGAGCACTAAACTGAACGATGCTCTTTGGGCATACTGCTCCACATGGAAACTTCCTATAGGCTACTCTCCCTATGAGTTAGTGTATGAAAAAATTCCAACGCTCCCTATCCAAACTAAGCTCTGTACACTATCCATGGCATGTGACCTCAACCTTGACCTTGATCTTGCACAAAAACAAAGGTTGATGACTCTTAACTTGCTAGATGAGAACTGACTAGCTACCCTGTCATCTAATGAATTGCACAAGGCATTTAATAAATAATGTCATAACTTAAAAATTAGGAAAGTGAAGTATCAACTAGGAGATAAGGTTCTCTACTAGAACCCCACACATGTGTCACAATGTACTAAATTCAAACACTGTGGGAAGGACCTTACATTATCTATGTAACTTTTCCTTCAGGGGCCATGACCATATATAAACCTAAGAGCCCAGATAAGAGATTGTTAGTCAACATGCAATAAACAAAATCTTTTCATGAGTTAAGGACAGCCAGAACACATGTTACCTCTATAGGTGGGCAACCTTGCTCATTATTTCGAATCTCCTCCTTCTAACTTAGTCATGGGGGTGATGGCCACCTTTGCTAACCATTGAAGGCCCTCAGGTCTTTCTAAGTTTTTGTTTTACACATTTTTTTTCACATTTTTATTTTTCACATTTCTTTAATCTTTCTTGTTTTTGTTTTACACCATCGTTCATATTTTTACCATTTCTTTGTCTGATTACTTTATTTTGTTCATCACCCAATAAGTGTTCATGATGGTGGCATGAATAATACCATATTGATTGCTAATGTTTAGGTTTTACCTTTGAAATATGATGTTGATAATGAGGTATGGTTCTTTTGATTAAACATGAAATGAGTCCATCTCGTTCATGCATTCATAAAATCCTATGGTCTCCCTTGGCTTGGAACTATATAGTTCCTTTCTCTAATAAAATTGTTAATGAATTGGTGGCTGGGTATTTCTCAAACTAAGGAAAGACTCAAAGGAAGAATAGGGTGTGACTTCAAGGGGATTCGATGTATTTGTGTTGGCTATTCTCTTGAGAGCTTGGATGCTTTTTCCTTGGGTTTTCCGCCATTCTGCCATTCATCAAATATCCAGAAGTTGAGTACATAAAAATAAGTCTTTGCATGGTGTGGTTCTAACACAAAAAAAAGTGAGAATTCAAAGCACACCTCATTGACACAATAATGAACTTGGGCTACACGCATTGGTTATGGCACTAGAAAGACATGTTACCAATTCTTGAAGGTTCCCTCTAACTAAGGCCCTTTCTCGCTTCTTGATTCTCCATCTCACTCTCCTTGAAATGGTGGTGACTTGTTGTAGAGGAATTATTGTTACTTCAAGAAGATAGCTTGGTCAAATGTGTTGATGCGAGGTCACTGAATGTGGTTTTTTGAGCTTGGATTTGGAATGAGCTCGACTTGGTCACATTAACCATAAAACATACACAAGGGACTTTACACAATCTTGTTCTTGGGTTTCTATTCCATTCTCTCCTCTCCATCTTTCTTTTCCATTTTTCACCTCATTGCTAGTTTTATCATTAGTCTGTATCTTGGTTGATGCATTGTTTTTCCTTGGTTAATTCTTGTGGGTAAGTTCTTAACTCTTACTTCCAAATGACATTCCTAGAGCCTACGAACTCTTTGGTTTGTGGGTTTGTCAGGGCATCAAGGGTATGAGCTTGCTTTGGGTAGGACCCACTGTCATTTCTTTTTGGTGCATTTGTTAACTTCTTTTTCTAAAACATTTTTTGTTTCATCCCCATCCATGACATCCATTTTATTGGCATTGTCGTTGTTTCTTTTTCTTCATCTTTCTTATTCCTTATCTTTTTCCATCCTATTGCTACCAGAGGTTCACTCTTAGTCATGGGGGCCCTAGCACAAATTTTTCACTTTTTCCTAACCCCTACACCTTAGGTAGTCACCAATGTTAAATATCTAGAATCAGTATATGCCATTACCACAACTCAACCAATGCACTTTACATCAAGGTAAGGTATCAACTGCACTGTGATTTATCTACCCTTGCTCATTTGTGACTATGTTGTGTGTGTAGATGGTGATCATAGAACAATGGACTAAGCTTGGAGGAAATACTCAGGATGAATCAGAACTGGAACATTTACGAAAGGAGCAAGATTGGTGGCATGGCTATGGATAAATAACAGAAGGTGCAATCTTGGCATCGACAGTAACACACCTTATTCTTTTTCTCTCTCCTTCTCTTCTAGCTACCAAATAAAGGCTAGATGTTATTTATGTATAGTGTTCACCTCAGTGGTCATGAACATTAATGCTATCATGTATTGTATTGTTGATTTGTTCACCAGGCACGTTGAGTCTGTCACCCTATTCCACTGTCAATGGTCATTTAGTTAATAATCCCATACCTTTACAATATTTTGTAAGGAACACTAGGATGAGTTTTCATTTAGTCATGGGGGTTTGATGAATTGCAATATCGGGACTACAATATTGCATTCGCGATATCGGGTCTGCGATATTGGATCCAACCATGCGATGTTGGATACCCGATATCAAGGCCTGTCTCCTTGTCTATAAATAAGAGGCAGTGCCCTTGGTTTTCACATTAAATAGTTAGTCCCTTAACCGAACTCTTTTCATTTTTTCCCTTCAAAGTTAGAATTATTTCTGTGTGCCCACAGTAGAAGTCATAGAGAGAATGGATCTTTATTCGAGCATTGTGTACCTGAGCGCACTTTGTGTACGACAATAAAAATGAACTTTATGATAAACCTTGTAGCATTTAGAATAGATTAATTAGTGTTAATTATTATTTAATGCTTTCCTAGTTGATTAATGATTTCTCTCACCTTACAACTCTCTTAGTTAAATACACTTAGTATGACCACTTTGAGCATGTGTGTAGCACTTAGTAACCTAGTAACGATTAGCGTTTGGTAATCCTAGCAACGTTGTACTAGTTTAGGATGTGTATGGCAAGTGGGAACGAATATTGGTGTTAGGAGTAATTAGAACTTAGTTAATGAGTAGTTAAATTAGATTAGTTACTTAGTTATCTCTCTCCCCCTCCTTACTAGAGTAGGATATAAAACACATAAAGGCTATAAAAATCATATGCCTCAAGCTTACTTAACCATACAACCATGACATACAAGTAAGTTTGGGAAGACAATGATTAACTAATCCGTTATTGTTTCACAAAGGTGCATAGGCACTTAGTCCTTGGAATTTGACCGGATCATGTATGAAACACTTGTATTTGTATGGTTGAGTGTAGGGGTACCTTGCCGCTCATCACTAGATTACTTATATTATACATGATCATTGTAAATGCATTAATGATTTATCTTTCAGGAAATATTAAGTCACATACATCATAAATTAACAACAATGTCTCTTTCACATGGAAGTAATAATGCATCATATGCAAAGAACATTCATTAGAAAACTAATGAGATATATATTGAAGAAAATTGGAGTGACTAACCTCATGCAAGGATTTCATAGATTCATAACCACCTTAACTACCATTAAGGACTACATTCACCTAAGGTAGATAATCCTAGAGGAGATGAAGTAATTGCTAAACTAGGGGAGGCCTTAAGGCTTAGGCCTCCTCAAAACCTAAAAAAGATAAATCAAAGGACCAAAGGGAGAACTATAGAAGCCATGGTGATTCTCCTAGTTCCTCATCTTTCTCTTTCTTTTCAACGTCTAGTTCTAACGAAGATGATCATAGGTATAAAGATAAAGCTCCATTATGGGATTGAAATAAGGATAGAAATTAACACTGAGGGAGAAATCAAAGACATCAAAATGAACATAAGCAAGATTGTCACAATTAGACAAATAGAAATAGAAATTTTCACTATGACATTTTTGATGTTGATGAACCCTTGTTGGCCACTAAGAGCCTAACACAGATTACAAAGGTAGTTAAAATACCTCATAGGCATTGAAAGGAATGTCACATCAAAAGGCTTGATATAAATAACATTTCTAAATTTTTGAAAAGCTATAATTCTGATTCACAACATCATTTACAAGCCTTCCATAATGAATGCATCTTACAAAACATTGAAAGTGGGTGGCAAAAGCTTAAGCTTTTTCCTAGGACACTAATAGATAAAGCTGAAGTGTTGTATAGATCATTAACACCAAACTCAATCCATCGGTGGTCCACAATACTAGAACTCTTCAATGAAAAACACTAAACCTATGCAAGGGTGTTTAACCTAAGGGAAAAAAAATCCAAGAATGGAAATAGGAACAACATGAAGCCTTGGATATGACCCTAGATAGATACTATTCTCTATTGTATGGATGTTTGGGCCATAGTTTTTCTCAAGGAGAGTAACTTTTCCACATCATAGATGGGCTGTGTAGTCAAACAAGAGAGACCCTTGGGAGATATGCTTAAGGTTGATTATATGAACTAGGAACCCATTAGATCCAAAAGCTAATCAAGTGTGTGGCAAAAGAAGGAGAGCTATGTAAATGAGAGAATGTTCAAAAACATCACTAGGACTTAGCTCTTCAAAAGAAAAGGGTCCATATCTATGATAAGGAAAAAGAGGTAACTCTCAATGAGGTGATTTCACAACAAACCTTATCAATACAAAAGTCTATCAATGAGCTTGAAGCAAGGTTAGATAAGATGTTAGAATGGGTAAATGAGAAAGTTAAAACTTGCATAGAAACTATAAAGGATAAAGTAATACAAAAAGAATTAAGTGATCACAACAAAAGGAGAAAAGAGAACCAAGAAACAATTAGAAACACTTATTGGCAAATAGGGGAAATGGCTATAGAAGAAGAGTCCATAGACTCAACCATTAAAGAAGATGAGGAACGTGACATCTACATATATATGACCATCCAAAGGGTTATTGCCCAATCATGTTACATATACATGAGTATTGAGCTTTTGTATTGAATTCTAAGTTCATACAAAATAAAATGCCTAGGAATATACCTTTCTCAAAAGGTGATTATAGATAGTCCAATAACCAATTGCACTATCCTAGTGGGACTTCTTACCAGCCTCAACACTATCATCCAATGCAGTGGCAAAACCCATAGTTGTGGGGAAGGTTATCATGAAACCAATGCTACCCTTATTATCAACTAAGTCCATCTAGATACTACGTTCAACAACCTATTTCACCAACTAGTTCTACTTTCTCTATCTAAAATTACTACTACTACTCTCCCGAATATCAACCTATAACATCTTTTATGAGATCACCACTCACACCTCTCGCCCTTCATCATATCCTCAATATTCTCATACTTCCCTTCATCACATGTCACAACTAGCAACACAGGAAGATTCAACACTACAACATCAATGAAAGAATGCTACTTGTGCTATGAACATACATAGAAATAATAATGCCAGTAGATCCGCACCAGAATCTTAGAAACACCCTTTCTTAAGGATGGTTCCCATGTGTAAGCAAACCACTTGTGGACCTACTAACTCATCCAAACCAGCACAATGCCAATCAAGTGCACCATCCTTTCTTTCACAACCAACCTCCTCCAATCCTACGCAAAGGCCAAAAAACATCATTACTCCAACACCTGACAAAAATGATGAATTAGCACTATGGAGAGATAGAAGAATCCATGCATCACTAATCATGATAAAGGATGTAGTCACATCTAGATGTCCATAAAGTTAACACAATTTTTATTCTGATCCATCATATGTTTCAAGACAAAGTGTGGGAGCAATAACCCATCTACGTAGTCACCACTAAACCAGAAGACACCTAGTGGCTTGAAAATGAAAGTCCAACATTGTTTCACAAATTCATGGAGCTTGCTTACTCACTTATTAATTCTTGTCATGATCAAAAGCTTAGCAGTGGGGGAGATGCCTCATCCTAAAATCAAGAATCACTAAGTATTTTCTATCTTTTTGTTTTATAATTTTTTAATCATTTTCTCATTTCTTAATACAAAATTTTCCCATTCTTTTCAACATTTTCCACATTTTTTTTCATTTTCTTTGTCAATAATCTCATTTATGGATAAAGTGATATCATGTAGCCCATTGGGGTGAGGTTTTTTCTATGTTGTCAAAGTCATGAGGGATTGATTATCTGGATAGTGAGGCCATGACATCCATCCATCCATCCCATTAATAAGAGGTTCTTACCATGGTCATAATGATATTATTTTCTATCATCAAACTAAGAATAAACTTGTTATCATTGTGCTTGGATAAAAAAGTGAAGAACCAAGTGGGAATGCAAAGGGTACAACATTAAGGGAATTTGTGGATTCTCTAAGATTACTTCTATGTGTTCTATCATGTTGTTAAAGTTGTAATTATATCATTGTAGATTTAAGAAAAAATGGGAGTAAGAATAAAATAATTGCTACTTACCATGTCACTAGAGAGACATGTTACCCATGCTTAAAGGTAGTCTTTTAGTAAGGTTGACGCAGATGAAAATAAAATAAAAGAACATAGAATAAATTTCTAAGGGTCCCACTAGAAAGACATGTTATCTATGCTTGAATGTTGATGGCTTCTCAAAAATTTAAAAGAAAGAGAGAGAAAAATAGAAGTGCCATGAATAAACTCCTCTGTTGGGAAAAATGCCAAGTGATGCTACTCCTTGCAATAGTGTTAGTTTTATGGTTGTCAATCCAAGAGACAAAATAATGCGATGTCATTGGAACATGGTTTGGACTTGTTTTAAATCTTGAAATGAAGGGCTAATGATTACTTTTACCATTAATAACACACAAGGATTCATTTAGCCTATGGTAAGGCACCTCATGTCCTAATTTCTACAATCCTTTCTAAAATCCATCTCATCTCACTATTCACATAATTATAATTTGTGGATTTGTGTAACATAGAATTATTCTCTCAAATTTGTGATTCTAACATGTGTGTTTTGCTAATAGGTATGCGTTGCATTCAATTGCTTTAGTGCCCATGGACATTTTTAGGTGTCGTTATACAAGGGAATTAAGGGCTAAAGCCTACTTTGGGGAGGATCCACTTGTATAACTATTGTAACTTATACTTGTCTAACACAACCACATCATCTTGAACATTCCAAGTGCATAAATATTAATTTCAACACCTTCCCTTATCATACAACCTATCCATTCTATATCATAGACTTAGTATCCTTTTCTTACATCTTCCAAAGCTTTTAATTCCTATGATTCTATCTTCTATCATTACCAATGCCTAAATATGAATTCTCACTTACCCAAATACTTTGGACTTTACATGAAACCTTCCAACCAGTCAAAAAGCTTCGTTTTCATTACTGAAGATCCCCACGAAGTATAATTTTAAGACCCTTGATACTAGGTGGGAGTTGATATTAGCTACCCAATGTTAGGTACCTAATATCAAGTCGACAAAAATCTATAAATAGGACCCTTGCGATGCTTCAAAATTCATTCTTATCAATTGAAGCTAGGGGAGTTTTTGCATTTTTCTCTATCAACCAAGAGCTCTATGCATCCAACTTTCATATGCAATATCTTGCTCCATACTACTCTTGTTTCTATGGTTTTTAAACCTATTTGATCCTAGAGTGTTCAATTTCATTAAAGGCTTGGGGTGGGGGGTTGTTGGGGGGTTGGTGGGGGGGTGCTTGTGTGGAAATTTTATGCCAAGTTTTCAAAATTTTCTATGATCTAAAAGGTATTTTAAGGGTAATAAAGTTAAAAAAATTTAGTATTTTAATCAACAATCAGTTGTATGCATGTCAAAATCTTTTAATTATCTCACCTAAGGAATCATAACTATCATTATAAGCTATAAATAAGGAAAAAGAAGTCAATTGCGAAGGGTCATAAAAGAAGTTAACACATTTTGGGAGTTTTTCTTGAAATTTTTCTAACTCTACAATCACATGAACTAAGAAACTAATGGAACTAAGGACATGAGTAAGGTATAAACCTAGTAATGATAAATGAAAAATACCTTACTAACTAGAATCCTTGATTAATTGTAGGTGGCCCCAAAAAGAGGTGGACAAGAAGGACCTTTGTAGGATGTAAGCAAATGCCTAAGAGGTGGTAGAGGTTGACTAGGAGAGTAAGGCCCACTAGCTAAGCATGATGAATAGGAGGCCCAATCATTTAGCATTCATTAAGAGGCCCCTGTTACAAGGCAGTTGGTCTAGGTAGAGTTTATAGGACCAGAGGTTCAAGCGTAGGGACAATGGCTCACGTTGTCCCAAAAATGCTTTCAAGCCATCTAGGAGCAATCCATGTTGACCACGGTCATCGTGGAAATGAACTTTAGGCCATTCATGGAATTTGACCTTGAGGTGGTCAAAACTTAGCTTTAAGCATTACCTCTATGACACATCCTTTTTAAAAGTGGGGAATAATACCTCGGTGAGACATACCAATTCTAGCATAGTGAAAAGAAGGGCACCACCATTAACATTGGTGGAGTCTCTATTTCTTTCTTAGTGAAGGCCATTGTAGAGGCTTTGAAAATACCTAATGTGGGGTCCAAGGTAGCACATCTATTCATAATGTTTGACATAGAAATAAGGAAACTGTGGCTGAAATAGACATATAACAAAGAAGACAAAATATATAGTGAGCTGAATTTGGAAGAGAGAATTTATTTGAAAATTGGCACATGCCATCTCTTCCCCACTAAAGGGTTGAATAGGATGTCAACCTATGTAGCTAAAGGAAGTGCAATCTTGATAGGAAAATACAACACCAACCTTGCCCAATCTTACTTTATGAAGATTTAATGATGGTTTAGGGAAAGAAAGGTAGGGAAGTTAACACTTCCATTCCCTTACCTAATCAAGAAGTTGTGCAAGTGAGTCAGAATCTTGGGTTACACCAATGATGTTCCTATGAGGGTCCAAAATGCTTCATTCTCTAAGTTTCTTAAACTAGAAACACTAAGGAAAAGGCCTTGGTGAAGAGAAAAAACAAAAACCAAAAAGAAGAAGTGAGAATAAGAACCAAAGATGGAACCAGAATAATAACAAGAGCAATGACGAGAGCCACAAGTTCCATTGCCATTTCCATAGGATTATAGGTCCTTAATGAGCCATCTATAGCGAATTGTTGAAGCTCTTAGTTGAGGAAGTAGGAAAAAATACAACCTATTTTGAGTCATTGATGCTACCATTTATCCCACAGTCTCTATTGATCCATCAAAGGGATAGATTTCTTTGCAATCAGAAAGAGAAGCCTAGTGGTCATAGCAGATCTTTGGAAATGCCTCACCTCTCCAAGTAATGCTTGAAACAAGAGAAGGTGCGATAGTTGTGGTTATGCAACATCAAGATGTAGCAAGCATAGTAGAAGTAATAATAGATTATATTAAAGAATCCTTTAATGTGCTTATTGTGCTATTAGTGAACTTAACTAGAACTAGAGATGCACAGATGTTAGTTGGGACTTTGATGACTCCTGCGGCTCATGAGGATGTGCTTGACAGATTGCTGTAGACTAGGAAAGTCATGACAACCCTCCTTGACATCCCTAGTGATGTCACTATAGTACAATGTAACGTCATAGCCACTAAGAAAAAACTAGTAATGGTAGAGATCATACTAGAGCATGCAAAAGTAGAGGTACATCGATTGTAACAAGTGCTTGTTGCCTTGAAAGTGGAAAGAAGATATCCTTTCCAATTCATTACACTTGAATAGTTGGAGTAATTTTGAATAGAGTAGTTGGGCCAATCGATTGAGCAAAATAAAGTGACTGAACAAGAAAAGGATAAAGTGATCTAGAATGCCTCAAAAAAAAGCCCAAGCATATGCTCATGTGAAGGCATTGACCACTGAACAAGAAGAAAATAAGTAGCTTGCTACTAACAATGTAAGGTTGACCATTATTAGAAAGTAGAACAAACATTTTAGAAGAGAGCATCCACCAATTTTGGGAGCAACTGGTAAGGGTCAACTAGGACATAAGTAGATTGGCTAAAGAGAACCCAACCCTCTTAATGGAGAAGGTATGTGCCACATGTTAGAAGTTTGTAATTGGGATAAGCGCATTACAAAATGAGGCCAAGAAGCATGAAAAGCTGAAAGAGCACTTCTTGGACTAGATCAACATGTATAAGAAAATCAATAAAAAAGAAATCTAGATGGAAAAGGCTTACATAAGTTCCATGTTAGCACAAAATCTTGATTGGTAGCCCATCTTGGATAGCTACACCTTGGTCTACCAAGTGAAAGTAAAAAATACGGACCTACATATTTAGGATTTGAAGGAGTACATGGCGTTAGCTAACCTTCATTAGGCTAACCTTACCATGTTAACAACAGGTTGACCCAAAAAATAAATTGGAATAACAAATAATGGCCACATGTGCTTTATATAAGAAAGAGTTTGTAGATAGGAAAGATGTTCTATATAAACTCCATGTGGCAAACTTTGAACTAGAAAAAATTAAGGCTCGCTACCATCTATAGAGAGATGTAGCTTCAGACCTAGCTAGGAGACCAATAGATTATCAGGAATTAAGAGAAAAGGTAAGGGCTTTTGAGGAGGAATGGAGGTAGTTCATAGCATGGTATGTGAAAGCTAATTAGATGTTCCTGCAACTACCATGTTCATGGGATGTACCAGCTCTAGCACATATTGGATCATCAACTTGAATGGTGCATTACCTGAGAACGGATGTGGAAAAGTCACAGTGCTCTTGGATCATTACAAATTCGAAAAGCCTAATGACAAAGGGAAGTGGCCAATGGAAGAGCTACCACCTTTGGGAATGACATAAGCTTCTCCAATTTTGTTATTTTGCCAAGTTGTATCCATTTTTTTAAAAACACCACTACTACATGAAATAGTTAGTTGTGTGTTTGTTAGAGTTGGTCAATAATCCCATACCTTTCCAATATTTTTTAAAGAACTTGTTTCTTATTTTGTTTAACTCAAGGATGAGTTTTCATTTAGTCATGGGGGTATGATGAGTCATGATATGGTAGGGCTCCAATATCAAATATCCAATATCAAAGCCATGTTATCAGGTATCTGATATCAAGGCACAACCTTTGATGTTAGGGGTATGATATCACCTCATCCGTGCTAGCCTATAAATACAAAACTTGGGTGCATTGTTTGCATATATATTTTAAGAGATTTTAGAGGTTGACATAGATAATTTTTATTAGTTTGTTTTCAATGCATGCCCATAGTATGATGTTAAGTGATTATACAACATCCTTATTTGAGTGTGACATACTTGAACATGTTACACATTTGGTAATAAAGATCAAGATTACTTCCATCGTTGCAACATCCACTTAGCTTTATTATTGTTAATTACTTAAATGCTTACTATTTTTCTTATTTAATGTTGATCATTTATTTCTGTTTACTATTTTTGTCATTAAAAAAAATTAGTACAACTAATCATGAGTGCTTAAGTATAATTACTTGTTAACCTAGTAGTGTTATCCTTTCGTATGTCTAGTAATAATATGCTGGGTGATGAGTCATGTTTTGATATGCACTGATATTAAATACGTGATATCAGAGCCTTGATATCGAACCCCAAGATGCAATGTTGAATATCCAATATCATGGGGTATATGCTGACCTATAAATATAGCACTTCGACACACAATTTTAGGATCAGTTTTTGTTTAGAGTAATGAAGTTCTTACAATTTAGCCATTCTAGAGTTGGAATATTTTTGAGTGTCCATAGCAAGAGTCTAAGTGTGTACAAACCTTTATTCAAGCATTGATGTACCTGAGCACAACAATGTGATGGAAATAAAGATGAGTCCTTTTGATAATCCTTGCAGCATTGAGAATATATTAATGTTTTCTTTAAAACATTTAGTATTCATGAACTTTACTTTAATGCACTCTAATTAAGAAATTAATGTTTAGTTATTAATGAACATAAGCATGACCATTGTGTAGTGCTTGATAACCTAGAAATGCTTAATGTTTGGTAACCCAACAATACTATATATGTTTAGGATGTGCTTAGAGGGTGGGAACAAGTACTTGTGTTAGGCTAGCTAGGCAATAGATTAATTAGGTATTAAATTCCCCTACCTTTCATTCTTGTTTTAAGTGATTGAACTTATAAAATATAAAGTAATAAAAATCAAATACCTCAATTGCACTTAGCCACATAGTTGTAACTCACGAGTGGAACTGAGAAGACAATGATCATCGAGATTAGGTTTCATGTCTTAGAACCAATGTGCTAAAGAACTTAAGGTCTATAGAGTTCAACTAGATCACGCGTGAATGATTGTGATTCATATGGTTGGGTGTAGGGGTACCTTGTTGCTCAGCATTGGCACTATTGCGAAGGACCATTTAGTTGTTACATGTGCTATCTAGGACTTAGTGGAAATTATTTAAAATTTTTGGAATGAATCCTAGAGTCACATCACACTTTAGAATAACTACAACAATATTTAAAAGCATACTATGTTTTTATTCTCTAACATAAAATGTCTTCTTCTCACAGGAGTGATTCTCTATCCAAGTCTAATAGAGTTCATTAGTAGGTGCTCCAACAATACCGAGTGGTATATGCTCATCTTGATGAGTATGTATCCAACTTCACCTTGGTCTTACACCTAGATGAATAGTTATAGTGGTGTGACATGTAGGACAACATCATGTTGTCGCCAATTTAATCCGTTCCTATGATGCTTCAATAAATGCTTATATGATTAGGTCTCCAAGGACTTCATGTTGAGTATGTTATGCAGGATAGTGATGCTAGGGATTATCATCCCACTGAAGCACACCATCTTAGGGATCGGCAGCTAGAACAACATCATGAATCTATGACAAGGAAGTGTTTTAGTGATTCCCCATTCCTATTGTACCAAAAGGATGATGGAGAATCCTTATCTGGGGGTTTTCCATTTAGTGAAATTATACTCTTTGACTTTAATGAAGGAGGTCAAAACTAGAACCTATAATCCATGATCCACAATCCTAGTTCTGATAAGAATGAATCCAATGACAAATAAGGATCCAAAGAAAAGAGTCATGGCAAGGATGTGAGTAAGAAAAAAGAGCATGATCATGGCCATGATCACCAAAAAGGGGGTAGCAGGAACCTTGATGGTTTTGGTCTTCCTTCCTCTTCATATTTGTCATCATAATCTTCTTCTTCTAGCTTTGATTACAATTACAGGGGGCACAACTATGACAGAGGTGAGCAATGGGATTGAAATGACCAAAGGGATTGTTAGATGGGCCAAGACCAAGGGTTCTAGTGTTTAAGAGAGATTCATCATCATGAACCAAGGGGTAGTAAAGGAAATTGTAGGCATCAAAATCAAGGCCTTGATGAGCCTTTACTTGCTACTTGAAGTATGCTAAACATTGCAAAGGTAGTGCAAATTTCCATAAGGCATGTAAAGGATAGTTGAATCAAAAGGCTAGACATGAAAAATATTCCTTGGTTCAAAGGGGGATATAACTCAAATCCATAGAACAATGTCCAAGATTTTCAAGATGCATGTGCCTTGTAGAACATAGAAAATGAGTGGCAAAAGCTTAAGTTATTCCCATAGACACTCATTTAAGAAGCTAAAAACTGTTACTGGTTCTTACAACTGGAATTTATTAGATGATGGAGTACAATGCTTGAATTGTTCAATGACAAATATTAAATGTACTCCAGAGTATCTAACTTGAGACAAAAAATCCAAGGATGAAAACAAGGAACACATGAACCATTGGATGTTGCCATTGGTAGATACTATTCCTTAATGCATAGATGTCCTAGCCATGGTTATTCTCAACTAAACCAACTTCGCCACATTGTAGATGAGCTTGAATCTAAAATGAGGAGAACCCTTGGCATCTATGTCCAAGGGTGACTATCAAAATTAAGCACCCATTAGATCCAAAGATTGATTAAGTAGGTAGCTAAAGAGGAAGAAGAATTAAGGAAATGCAAAAGTGCAAAGGTGTATAATTGTGATTCTTCCATTCGCAAGAGGGAGGTTCGATTTTGTGATAGTGAAGAAGAATCATAGCTTGATGAGGTGGTAAATAGAAAAGCCTTACCACTTCAAAAAATTCCATTTGAAATTATGACTAAGGTTGATCAATTATGGGACTCTATGGATAGAAAATTTCAAGCTATCCTCAAAATTGCTAAAGAGTTCAAGGAACAAGGTAGCGATCATGAGTGTAGGAGGTGCAAGGAAGTTGAATGTACCTATCAAAGGGGTAAGGGCAATATTTCTGTAATAGAGGAAGTTGTGGGAAGTAATTTAGATGATGATAGTGGATGTGACATCTACCATTATGAACATCCTAAGGGATGTTATCCTATTGTGTCACACTTATAGGAATCTAGGGCATATGGCTTGAAACCACAACTAGCACAAAGGTAAACACCCAAAAGATTATCTTATCCTCAAGGAAATTCCACATAGTTCTACCAGCAAGAATAGTATTATCCAAGTGGAACTCCACCACAATCATATAAATAGTGTTAACGGTGGTAGCAACCATAGTCACGGGCACTGGCACCATGATGGTAGTAATACCATTATAGATAACTTGATCCACATGGGTATTATGTTCAACAATCCTTATCTCCACATGACTCTTCTAGTCAAATTTCTACTTTTTAACCTCACTACTACCCTCCTAATTACTATCAAACTCATTCTTCACATGCCAGGAGGAATACCATCTTTTACGCTTATCCTTCTACTATTCTTGCACATGCTCCTCCACCCTCTACACAACTACCACTTGCTCCATCTATGTAGGGTAAACTCCTAGCTCAACTAAAGAAATGCAACATTACCAAGGCCATTAATCCATAACTGATTCATCAATCGAGTGGTTTGGACACTTGA
Source organism: Gnetum montanum (assembly GCA_015680685.1). Taxonomy (NCBI): domain Eukaryota; kingdom Viridiplantae; phylum Streptophyta; class Gnetopsida; order Gnetales; family Gnetaceae; genus Gnetum; species Gnetum montanum. Next base: position 310,985 of record MNCI01007438.1, read on the forward strand.
TCAAAGAAAAGACCTTTCTTTCAATTCCATAGTTCACTTAAGCCCTCACATACACCTGTGGTTAGGAATCTTGTTCCTTTGTCTTTCTCTATATCAAATTCCTTCGAGTCTCTTTTAAACCAAATACTACCTAGGATCCATAGTGTTATGCTTACTCATGTCATATCTAATTGGATTTGTGTTGGAAACCTTTCCAAAAAATTAGTAGATCTTGGGAATCCTCTTATTTATTTGTAGATTGCTGGGAATGAACCATGCAAATCTCTTCTTGACTCAAGTTTTGGTGTCAACCTAGTTTCTCATGAGATGTATATTGCATGGGACCTACCTCCTCTAAAGAAGAGAAATATAAGATTAGAATTGGTAGATGAGTCCATCACTGTTCCATTAGGATTAGTAGAAGACATTGTGAACACTATTTGTGAGTGATATTATCCTATTGATTTCCTAGTAATCAAGGTGGAAAACTACAAAGGGGACTTTCTAATTATCATGGGAAGGGCATGGCTAAGCATCATTGATGCAAAAATGGACATTATAGATATTTCCCTAGAAATATCCAGAGAAAGTGCATTTAGGAAGATCAAGAAGAAGAGAGTTCCATACATTGCATATAGCAATACGAGGTGCAATTTTGTGTAGAAACTTTGGATAGTGAAATGAGCATCCATCTCTGCATGCAAGCACTATGCACTAGAAGCTAATATTCAAAGGTGTTTGTATGTAGCAGCCACAAAATAAGAGGGTGCCTAGTGGTTGATCACTAATTTTGAGAGTAGCACACTTTGCATGAAACCAATTGAGAGCCTAACATGCACATATGTTGCAGGCATGGATGAACTAGATCATGTTCATTACCAAATCTCTAATAATGCAAATGATGATACCTACTAGGGAGAGTTGGAAATTCCTGAAAATTTCAAGCAAGAGCCACTTGAATTAAAAACTCTACTGGTCAGCATGGAATATGTATTTTTTTAAAAATTGAAAGCTAGTAATAATCAAAGCCAATCTTTCTCCAAAATAGAAACAGATTTTGTTAAAAGTGGTTGAATAATGTTTAACAAATTTTGCTTGGTCATATCCTAAACTCATAGGGATTGATCCTTGGATATGCTAGCATCGTATCTACATTGACTCAATTGTAAATCCAAAGAGGTAATTGAATCCCAAACTAAAGTAGATCATCATAGAGGAAATTGAACAACTCCTCAAGGGAATTTTTATCTATTCCATTGCAAATAGTGAGTGGGTTAGTCCACTCATTATTGTGTGCAAAAAAGGTGACAAGTGGTAGGTTTGCATCAATTTTTGACTACTGAATATGGCAACATTCAAGACCATTTCCTGTTGCCATTCGTTGATTAGGTGTTAGACACAATATCCAGGCATTACTACTATAGTTTTCTGGATGGTTATAGTGGCTATAACCAAATCTAAGTCATGCTAGAGGACTAGGCCAAAACAACATTCATGAGTCCCTAGGGGCGTTTTGCATATTGCAAGGTGCCTTTTGGCCTATGTAATGGCAAGCTAAAACAACATTCATGAGTCCATTGTGCCTAGTCCTTAGCATTTTTTAACAATAGATCAGTAGCAGTGTGGAAGTCTTCATGGATTACTTTTCCACCTATGGAACTACATTTGAGCAAGTCCTAGGCCACCTTGAGCAAGTTTTAAAGAGATGTGTTAAAACTAACCTTTAGGTCAATTGCCAAAAGAGTCATCTGATGGTCCAGGAAGGCATTGTATTGGCACACTAAATATCACAAGTAGAAATTAAGGCCAACCTTAAAAAAGCAAGGGTTATCCAAGGAATAACCTACCAAC
>MNCI01007438.1:312985-332899 GCA_015680685.1 Gnetum montanum
TTATAGGAATTCAATCTGATGATGGTAGATAGAAAGGGCACTAAAAATGTAGTCACTAACCACTTATCTCAGTTGTGATGGGACAACAAAGAGGATGAAAGCCTACTGACTAATCTATTTTTTGATGAACTCCTCTTTGCTAAGGCTATAACTAAACAATTGTCCAATGAGCCTAAATGGTATGATGGCATTTTCACCTATGTTCTCACCTAGGAGTTGCCACAAGGATTGGACCACTAGAAGAAACAATAGTTTCTTCATTATGTAAAATTTTTCATGAAGATTAATGGACACCTCTACAAGGTGTGCATTGATGGCTTGGTTTGTTGCTATGTCCCTGATGTTAATCAATTGTGTGTTCTCTAGGATGCTCATGAAGGTCCTTGTTGGGGCCACTATGCTAGGAGATGCATGACCATTAAAATCTTGATGGTAGGGTATTATTGGCCAACAATCTTCATGGATTCTCATCAATATGTCCACTCTTGTCCACATTACCAATGAGATGGTGGAATGACTACTTAAATGGATGGATGTTAATAGTGGATCTAACCACTAGAACCCTTTAACATCTGGGGCATTGATTTCATGGGTTCCATCATGTCCATGTCAAATGAAAAGGTGTACATCATAGTCATTGTTGACTATTGTAAAAAATGAGCATAAGTAGAAACTGTCATTGACTATACATCTTCATCTTTGCATGTTGCCTAGATATTGTGGTTAAATGATGCCTCAAGTATGAGCTTAGGCTTAACCTTAAGAAGTGTGTCTTTAGTGTCAAGACTAGTAAGATGCTTAGATTTGTAGTATCTAAAGTAGGGATATGTGTTGATCTTGATAAGGTTAAGGCCATATCCAAATTCATAGGGTCTACCAACCTTAAGGAGCTTCAAGTATTACAAGGTAGATTGCATTTATTCATAGGTTTATTGCTAGACTTATAGATAAGTTACAACCCATGCAACACTTGCTTAAGAAAGGGGTTCACTATAAGTGAATGGGTCAATGCCAAGAGGCCTTTGAAAACCTTAAGCAAGAGTTAATATAACTATTGACAATCTATCCTCCACAAGAGGTTAAATCATTTTACATATACCTTGCTATCTTTGAGATGTACATTGCCTCTCTACTTTGTCAGAAATGTAATGATGGAGTAGAGATGCTTGTATACTATCTTAGCCATGCATTAGTTGCCCATGAGAGCTAGTACATTGAATTGGAGAAATATTGTATAGCACTAGTCTTCTCATTAAAGAACTAGAGACATTACCTCTTCTAAAGCCAAGTTAATATCATTTGCAAAGATAATTTACTTAAAGCCATAACAACCAAGATATATGAAAGTAGCCATATAGCCTAATGGAAAGCCATAACGATGGATTTTGATCTTCATTACATCTCTCAATCTTCAATGAAAGGTCAAGCTATAGCCATACAACTCACTATTTCACCTATTGATGACCATGCAGCCATAGATCCTAAGTTCCCTAATGAACATATCAATGCCATTGGCCAAGTGCTAGATGATTATGAGGTGGTCATGCATTTTGACAAAGCTTTAACTTCCCATGGGCTAGTGCCATTACCATCGTGACATTCCCATTTTGTGAAATTTGATCCTTTACCTACCATTTTGAGTTTTCATGTACCAACAACTTAGCAGAGTATGAAGGTTTGATTAGAGGGATGATGGTAGCTTGTGAACTAGGAATTAGATGCTTAACGATCAAAGGTGATTCACAACTTGTGGTTACCAAGTAACTGAGGTTTATGCATGTAAACCCAAACATTTACAACCATACTGTGACCTATGGAAGTAATTGTTACCACAATTTATAGATGTCAATATCCAACACATATCCAAAACAAGAATGCCATAGCTAATGCCATTGCAACATTAGCCCTTAATGTGACACTAGATATGTTTAGTAAGTTACCTACATTAATTATGGACTATGCTATTTCCATCATGCAAAGTGTTAAGGATACTTTTATGGCCATAGTTCATACTACTCTTGTAAGGGAGTGGTATGATGATATCGAATTTTACCTTATTCATGGTAAGTCATCATAAGGCCTGATTATTGCTCAAAAGGACATTGTATGCAAATGATCAAAGTAGTATATCATTATAGGAGATAACACATTATATTGATGGTCCTACAATGGTGTATTTTAAAAGTGATTGGGTAAAATTGATGCCAAAATAGTCCTAGAGTTCGTTCATTAGAGTGTTTGTGAGGGACATATAGAACCTAGAGCTATGGCTACTAAGATTAGATGATTAGGCTGTTACTAGCCCTATATGGAAAGCAATTTCCTATAGAAGATTAAGCACTATGACACATGCAAATGGCATATCAATCTTATACATGTATCATTGATTGAGTTACAAATCACTTAGATAACTTAGTCATTGATCGAACTGACCAACTCATTTCCATCCATGTCAACTATCTTGAATGCTCCATTACCATAGGCTATTATGATAAGTAAGGGTCCTTGCCAGTGGACTGAGAACTTGTCCACATGCTCATGGATAGCTTTGAGGACTAAGTCATCGTCCTTGATCATATTCTTAGTTAAGTTATTGTGGTGCTACCATTTATACCTCTCTTAATACTACTCGACATGAGTAGGTGCTTGCATACATTGCTCCTCCACTGAGTCTAGGTCCACTATCCATAACTTCTTTCTTTGCTCATCATTGATGGTAGCATCTTACTAGTCTTGACACTGAAGACACACTTCTTCAGGTTAAGCCTAAGCTCATACTTAAGGCATCATTTAACCACAAGTTAAGTGTTCCAGCTTATCCAGACCCTTACTGAAGAGATAAAATGCCTTAAGGCTGTTGGGTTTGACACGGTACAAGTCATGGACTTTTACCAGGATGACCCCATCAACCCTGCAATCCCTGCACTGATGTTACCTCCAGGGATGTCTCTCCCACACTTCATGAAATAAAATGGGGAGGGGGACCCCAGCACCCATCTTGTTACCTTTAGGTTTGAATCCATTTTGTTGCAACAATGGCTGCACACGATTATTCGTGTCTTTGCTATGTCCTTAACCAGAAGAGCTTTAGATTGGTACTGTGTGCTACCATGCTTATCTATTTCAACTCTGGAGGAGCTTTTGACCTATTTTGTGACACACTTCAAGTATAACTTGAAGCCAGAAATTACACTGGATCAGTTGATGAGCGTGAAGCAGGAACCTCTAGAGCTGATCCAAAAGTTCATCTAGCATTGAAGTGCAACCCTAAATGAAATCTGCAAGTCCATCGTGGAGGCCCACTTGCTGGCCATCTTTAAGGATGTAGTAAATGACTTCATCAAGTCTAAACTATACTACCTTGCTCCTTGCACTCTTAGTCAGGCCTTCACTCAGACTAAGAGCATACAGGATGCAGCCGAGGCAAGCAAAGACCTAGCCTATGTTTCCTACAAGAACACCTTCACAAAGAAGGATAAGGGTAAGGCTGCAACTACCATAGTGGCTGCTATGGCAAGCGAAGCCAAGCACAAACCCAGTAACAATGGTAACAAGAGTAACAAGAAATCCGCCGCAATCATAGCTAATCTTGTGCCTAAGCAGGGCCACGCATTGCAACCTGCAATACCCGCGCCCGAGACATTTGCACAACCCAAACCAAACTTCGAGCGTAAAGATCGCTCAAAGTACACCTTGCTCTCCCTCAAGTATTCAGATCTTCTAAAGTAGCTACTGGCAGCGGGGTACATCTAGCACAAGTAGATGTCGAAAGAGGGAATCTGGGGACACCAACACTATTGCGAGCTCCTTAGAAACCCTTCTTTGGCCTTGCCCAATGAGCCCCCAGTTATTAAGGAATTTAGGTTGGATAGGTTTTGTGACTATCACCAACAGTGTGGTCACAACATAGATTACTGTCTAGCATTGCAGGATGATATCCAAAGATTGATCGATTAGGGAAAACTAGTATGTTAGACGAAAGCAACCCAGCATGCCCTGAGAACCAATCTATGCATGTCTACATGAACCACCTCAACACCAACAATGTTGGTTACGTCATTAATACCATCGGCATTGATAGTGATCCTAGGCCACCCCAGCAACCATTCATGATCCATGTGCCTCAGCGTAGTGCACTAGCACCACTAGCGGCTGGCCAAGGCCCGTAGTAGCCATTTGTCTTAAGGGTTCCTCCTAGGGCATCCATCCCCATGCCACCTGTTAGCAAAATTGCGCTACCCCGCCTGTTAACGTCTCTATCTTTGTTTATCATAAGGGGGCCAACTCCTTCAGCAGACCCCATCCTACGAAAGATAATTGCACAGTCTTCTCATCCTAAGAAACGAGAAGTGCATTTTAGAGGAGAGATGTCGAAGGGAAGTACCGCCTCAGGTGTTTCCAAGCCTACGTCATCACCTCCTGCGTCTACGCCCTTGTCACCAAAGAGGGACATTGATACAACCATATAGTCCACGCTGCCCAACCAAAAGGGGTCTAAACTTAGATCCGAAACTACCCCTCCTCAAGAAATTCATCTCCTAGGATGAATAGAAGAGGAAAAGGGTGGTAAAAAGGGGGATGGAAAAGACCTCTTGGATGCCCTCTCTCAGGTCAAAAAAGCTCTAAAACAAAAAAACACTACATTGAGCTTGTACGACCTGATCATGACATCTATCCTACACTGTGAGGCTTTGATCCACATGTTGAAAATGATTTCGGTTGACGAGGACATGCCAATGGAAGAGGAAGCATTCTAGTCGATCATGCTTCCTTCTCCCCCTGCAAAGCCAGAGCTGTCTCAACTAAATTTCTGCAATGACTCGATTAGGGAAGATCCTGAAAGGGGTCAGGTAACTATGACACCCCTATTCATCATAATTCAGATCAACCAATACTAGATCCGAAGGGTACACATTGATGATGGAGCTGCCATGAATGTCATCTCCTTCCCTATTATGGACAAGTTTGGATTGGTCGACCATATCAGACCCACAACCACATCATGCCTGAAGTCATTCAATGGGGCATGCATCCTGGTGAAGGGCACAGTCCACATAGACTTCGTGGCTGGGGATTAGTTCCCCACAAACACAACATTCATAGTGGTTGAGGAGATGCCCAGGTTTAACCTAATCCTGGGGAGGTCATGGTTAGCGCAACTTAGGGCTGTCTCCTCACCTATACACCAAGAGATCCATCCGCCTTATGTAGGCAGGGAGGTGGTGATCCATGGTGACAAAGTGATGACACAAACAATCAACAATATAGGCATGGAGCAAGGCTCAGAGGTCATAACCTTTGAGAATGAAGCACCTACCCCTATGCGCACTAACCATCTAGTGGAGGAGTTGGTTCAGCAAGCTGGTTCTCAAGATGAAAGCATGTGGACAGAGCTGCCCTTCCAAGTGGAAGGCAACGATGCAGATGAAAGCCCTAGCAGAGCACCTCGGCCTTATGCTTTGCTCAACCCACGATGGGTCAAGAAGCAGCTACGCATAGCATAGCAACCCTACTGCTTCTTGCCCAGTTGCCACCCTTTGTGCATTTACCGCTTTTCTTTTTTTGCACACATATACATCTATGCTAAGCATCACTTTCTCTTATTGCATTTTCCCCTAAAACTCTATGGCCCGAAATGACCTAAAACTATGACACATGCTATGGCCTGAAATGGCCTAAAACTAGCTACGACCCGAAATGGCCTAAAACTAGCTATGACCCGAAATGGCCTAAAACTATGACACATGCTATGGCCCTAAATGACCTAAAACTAGCTATGGCCCTAAATGACCTAAAACTAGCTATGGCCCGAAATGGCCTAAAACTAGCTATGGCCCAAAATGGCCTAAAACTATGACACATGCTACGGCCCAAAATGGCCTAAAACTAGCTATGGTCCAAAATGGCCTAAAACTAGCACAAAAGAGTGAAATTTTAGCATGACATTTAGCACGCACATATCAGATAAGTTAGCATGGAATCAATTCATTTCTTTGTTCAAAATTTCTATCTCTTAGACAATGTTTGTAAAAATGTTTTTACAAAATTCAAAAATTCAAAAAAAAAATCCCACGCTGTCATGGGTTGTCTCTGCTCACATCATCTTCATCATTCACTTTTGCATCGCCTTCCACTGCATCGTCCTCTACCACTCCTTGATTCTTGCCTTTATGGACCCTGCACCCTCATTTGGAACTTGCAATGTAGGAATGAAATAATCAGTTAGGGCAACACACGCAAGTTACAATAGAGCACAAGCATTAGCATGGTAGAAAGCGACTAACCTGAGAAGGACTTGTGTCCATCTCAAAAGGTATCCAATCTAAATCGAGCCCAAGGTGGTGCCAGACCTCCTCTTCCATGATGTCCATCCAACACCTAATGTTAGGTTCAGTGTTTGCTATAACCTTCTCCTTTAAAGCAGCCATCTATCTTGACAGTCTTGGAGAAAAGGAGGTAGTTGCGGTCTCACTTGTGGGAAGGTTCACTCCCCGTTCAGGAGATTCCGTAACCTTTACCTACTTTTTGAACTTGTCATAGGCTTCGAAAATGCTAATGGAATGTACAAATGCCTTATAGATATATGCTTTCATAGAAGCATCCCTATACAATTTACGATAGGAGGCATAGTCTAGTTTATACATATGTTTATGGTTCTTTTGGGACTTCCCCCATTCGTAAACCTTGGTGCTGAAATCCTTCCAATCCTGACACTTCTAGACTAGCAAGTCTATTTTCATTTGCTGTTCTATGATTTCATGGGTGGCTTCATTATTCTAATGCATGATTTTCCAAAATTTGGCATAATCAACCACAGCCATGTGCTAGTCTTCGTTATTGGTATCACGGGCTATGAGGAATTTGTTCCGCGACTTGAGGTCTTCCACCTCGACGCTCAGCTCAACCTTCTCTCCCTCAACCTTTTGGACCCATTTCCATAGGTCTTCATTGACACGCTTGTACTCCCACTAGGAGTGGGTTGAGTGCAAAGCGCATTTGCTGATCTCGTCGTATGTGCGACAAGGCACTACACCAACCTTCAAAGGCCGTGTCGGGTCCCATTTGAGTCGAGAGGCTATCACAACACAAAGAGCATATTAGTCACATTAGCATATAGTGTAGCAAGGATAACGAATTCAGAACTCTAGCATAGCAACATGAGAGCATCTAATGCTACTACTTACCCACGTCAAGGTCGATCCATTGAAGATGCTTGACCATATCATCAACGACCCCTTGCATAAATGTAAACTTATGAAGGGTCTCGACCCATGATTCCATGTGGTCCTACAACTTTAGCAGTAGTGTCTGTCATGCAAGTAAATGAGTCAACAATGACCAAAATGGGCTATGAAAAAGCAAACGCATTGTCGGACTCACTAATATCTAATTTCAGTACCTCTTCCTATTGATGCAAAATGATGGTGGTGGCCTTAGCAGAAGTCCCTCCTAGGTCTAGGCAGGCCCCTTCCTCATTTTCTAATTCCTTTCCTTTTAAGAAACCAACATCCTTTTATTCATGGGAGACTCCTCTTCATCTCCAAAAATGTCCTCGTTAATAGGAGGATTCTATCTAATGCCAAGAGCCCCTGCCTTAGTGGCAAGAGTTCTTTTCCTCTTGACCAGGGCCCTTTCTTTTGAGATTGGGGCCTCCAATTCTTTATTTATCATTCCCATTTTGGGGGCCGATACCTCTTCATCACCTTCTTCTTCTTCCTCTTATTCCTTTGGCAAAAAAAAAAAAGAACATGTTTGCATTAGCTCAAAATAGGTTGGCATAAAGTAGGTGGTACGCTATGCTATGCTGTCTAGCATAGCACAACGTAGCAACCATTAACAAAGTAGGCAAAGAAATAAACATGAATGAAAGCGTTTACCAATGGGGGATTGCGTCCTTCGTAGTTTAAGCTACAGTCACCACCCCTCCTCTTTCTCCACATGAAGGGTTCCCTTAGTTGAAGTAGGCCTCTTTTGCTACAACTTCGTGGCCACAGTTTCAGCAATAAGATGCTTCCCCGATGATACACTACTAGCAAAAGCAAGGGGTATCTCTCCTACACTGTCTTGGCCATGAAATTTGTAGGCCACCCGATCCTTAGTCATCACAGAAAATGACTCCCCAATTATTTCTAGGGGATCTTGGGCTGGGGTGATCCAGAGGACCTGGCAGATCCACGGTTTAGAAATCTAGTTGCGATTCCACAATACCCAGACCCCTTTCATGTGGACCACCAGATACTCCGTGAAACACCACAGGTAAGCTATGTAAAAGGCATAATGAATGTTGGAACGATACTCCTGCTTCTTATGGAATCCCATGATTTTAGCCTGCAAGCTTGTACATAGAAACCTAGCCCAGTTGTAGCAAGCCCCCTCTTCCATAACCTTGCGCATTACCCAGGCCTGCTCAATCCTGAGGACCTTCATTTAAGAAAGTAGCTGGGGGAAGGCGTGAGAACGGAAGACAGGGTAAACTTCTCTGGTAGGGCCTACCTTGACCTTATCCATAGGGATCCCCCTCCACTCTTTAGGAACCCCTATCCACTCCACGATGTCATCCTTCTGAAGGATTAACTCCTTCTTGGACTTCGACCCTATAAGGATTCCATCGGCAAGGACACTGAAAAGATCTGCAAACAGCTGGTCATTGATGTCAATGACCACCCACACACCATGAATGTGTGTGCAGAAGTAGTCTGTCTTGTTGGAAAAGGAGTCCACTAGGGAGAGCATCTCAGTGGTAGGAACGTTTAGGTTCGAGGTCAGGAACAAATATAGCAGCCCAACCTTTCAGAGATTCCCGACCAAGGAATCCGAGGCTTTGCTATGTATCCAATGCTGGTTCACAGCTACTTCTCCATATTTGAAGTAGATGTTTACCTCCTGATTCTCGGTAGTTACCACTATCATCTCCTAGGGCTTCTTCACCCCTACAACAGTTTGCATAAAAACGGCTAGAATAAGAATGCAAAAATACAAAAAAAATAGCAAAGACACGTTAGCATGTTGCACCTACTACTTAGCTTAGCAATCTTATATGGCAATAGGAATTATGGAAGGGTGACCAAAACATCTTCTCTGGGGATTGATTTGAAGGGTGCCCATCCCTCATCCAACCAACCAGACTCCTTACACCTGTTGTAGAGGATGGGATATCGTTTTGGATAGGTGGGGTACTCACCCTCACATTGACATATAACACCTACGTAGATGCTCTCAATAGAACAAAATTCCCGCAAGGCCATCTCTATGGCCAAGGCATCCGTACTGTCGTGAAGGCCCTCGTCATTGATTAAAAACTTGGTAAAAAAATACACGTCATCAACATCTGACCAAGCATAGTGACTATAGCATAGTATAGTGAAAATGATGCTACAAAACTCACCCGCTAGCATAGTAGATGGTTCTCGGTGGGTTTTGGAAGCATGTTCCCATATGATGTGCAACAAACAATGTGTTGAAAAGATGGTAGCAGTTGTACTTAGGCATCTTCTAGATCCAAGCCATATGCCTCAAACCTTTGGGGCATAGGTCAGATCCCTCTCCTTGCGTGCTACCAAATTTCCCATCTCTAAAATACCTCAGAATGCCCCAGGTTGTCCCAGGCAATAGGGTTTCTAGTATGATGGCCACTACCTCCTCCTCTAAGTATGACCAAACAATCACATTGAAGCATTGGAGGAGGAATTGTAGGAACTTCTATGCTCCTATCCTGAACCAGACCGCCCGATCTCCCACACATGTGTGAGGAGGAACATTCGCCGCAAGTTTATTCACGTAGCACAGGATGCTTGCAATGTCCAGGACAACTAGGATTGGCCTAAGCACTATCTTTCACAACACAACATGTAACATTAGCATTTTAGCATATAGTGTAACATAACCCTCTTCCTGTACATAGCATAACAGAAACGTCGAAGCAATAGTGTAGCAAAGATAACCTAGTGTAACAACCGAGTGATTAGCCCTAATAAAAGTAGATAGCACTACACCCTGACGAAACATGTGTCACACTATCACATCATGTGCGGCCAAACCCTCCTAGGGGTTCTATGCTATGCCACACAAAAGCCAAGAAGCTTAAACTATCCAAACCTCTGCGGTAATGACAACTGTAGTGATGGTAGTTTAGGTGACCTTTCATGCAACAATAGCATAGTGTTTGTGCATTTGCAGCAGCCTAAATGGCAATAGCGATGATGTAAAGGCCGAAACAATGACAACGCAATGACAAGAAATATAGACATCCAAAATGAAGCCATATAAATAGAGGTAGGAGAAAAAAGCAATAACAAAAGCGTGAGGAAATAGAGGAAGCATAGCGGCCTACCGGGTCAATGGCATCTCCTCCCACGTTGTGACTCGTGCCTTTCTCATGTTCCCTAGGGATTCTTTCACCTTATCGACCTTCCTGAGCACCAAGTATGTGCGTTCTTTCTTTGGAGCCATCGTTCTACTTTTTGACTCTTCCTCGCTGCTATGCAAAAACCACCTTGCTCTCTGTTAGCACAATCATTCTGTGTTCCGTAATTGCTTTGTGTTCCAAATGTGGGCTCTATGCTATTACAGTGAAGAGTTTACTAGGGCTTAATCCCTATTTATAGCCATAATGGTAGAAAAGGGAAAATTGCCTTTCTCTCTCTCTATTTAATGCAAGGTATACCGTGTAGCGTAGCATGTTCGCCATGACACCATAGCACTGTTGGCAATTAAAATAGACAGATCTGGGCAAAAGATCTTGGAACACCTTGAGCTAACCGTTTGCTTTCCCGAAAAGAATAAAAAATATATATCTTTAGTTACCAGTCTAAAAAGACCTTAAGCTAGCAACTCCAGCATAGCAATGACTTTAGTAGTCTGAAAAGACCCTAAACTAGCATTCCTAGCATAACAGTTCACTCTAGTTAATGGTCCAGAAATACCTTAAAGTAGCAACCTTAGCGTACGTGCAATTGTGCCGTCTGAAAAGACCTTAAACTAGCAACCTTAGCGTAGTTGCGATTGTGCCAGTTCGAAAAGACCTTAAATTAGCAGTCTTGATCTTACACATGTTTGTAGTCTAAAATGACACTAAACTAGCAGCTTTGCATTTGCACATTGGTAGTTTTGCATCCTTAGCGGTTTTGCATCTTCATGTCTTAACGATCCGCCATAACTTTGAGCTGGTGAGCTTTAATCTTTGTCCCACACTTTACCAATTACACATTATTACTATTGTGCAAATTTTTTTTCTATTGTATACAATTTCCACGAATTGGTGTCGCCTAATAGACTTTCATTTCATTCTAGTAGGTTGAATGAAAATCTATTATGATCTCTCTACACCTTTAGCCTTAGTAGGACCACATGGCAAGCTCGCAAGACAATTGAACCCAGACCTAATCGACTGGGAGTCAACCATAGCTAACACCATAGCATCCTTAGAAACATCCCCAGACTAGCCTGAGTATCTAGTCTGAACTCTAGATTTAGAGGCTGGTGATGTAACCGAGGACCCTCTCATCGAGATGCCTGTGACCACATCGAAAGGGGAAGTAAAAATGTTAAAACATAGTTCCCTCTTAGATGCGCAGACACATAAAGATGTAGCCAAAATTCTACAAGAAAACATCAAAGTCTTCACATGGTCATACAACGACATGCCAGGTTTGGATTTGAGTCTGATATAGCACAACATTATCTTAGACCTGCGCATGAAGGAAGTCAAGCAGAAGGCTTGCAAGGTTAAGCCAGAAATTGCTCTAGCCATAAGAGATGAAATCACCAAGCTATACCAAGCTGGTTTCATCTATGCAGTCGATTATTCGGAATGGGTGTCCAACATCATTGTGGTTTCTAAGAAAACCGGAGGAATATAGATTTTTATAGACTCCCAAGAACAAATAAACGATCAAAGAAAATTTCCCACTCCCAAGCATTGATCAACTCATCAAAACTACGGCTGGTCATGCCCTGTTATCCTTCATGGATGGTTTCTCTGGCTATAACCAAATCTGCATTAACCCAGAGCATCAGCTAACTATAACCTTCATGACCCCATGGGGTACCTTTTGTTACACCATGTTGCCTTTTGGGCTCAAGAATGCCGGAGCAACCTACCAGCGAGCCATGACCTACATCTTCACTGCCTACATCCTAGAAATGTTAGACGACTACGTGGATGATATAGTGGTCAAGTCCAAAGAGGTTGTTGATCACCCACAGGATCTAGGGGTAGTCCTCAAGTGTTTTCAAATGCATGATTTATGCCTCAATCCTAAGAAGTGTGTCTTTGGGATAAAAATCGGATGCATGTTAGGGTTTGTAGTATCAGAGGCTGGAATACAAGTGGACCCTAACAAAGTTAAAGCCATCATCAACCTGGCACCTCCTACAAACCTTAAGGAATTATGTGGTTTACAAGGTAAGGTACAATTCATTCGAAGGTTTATAGCAAGGTTAATTGACAAGTTACATCCCATGCAACATCTTCTAAAGAAAGGGCTTAACTTCGAATGGACAACTCAATGTGAACAAGCCTTTGATGACCTGAAGAAAGAACTTTCGCATCTCCCAACTATGCACCTGTCATAAAGGGATAAGCCTTTCTTCATCTAGATTGCCACCTCTGACACATCTATTGCAGCACTGCTATGTTAAGAACGAGATGACGAATCTGAGATACCCATGTATTATCTGCGTCATGCATTAATAGTGCATGAGGTGAAGTACAACAAAGTAGAGAGGAATTGCCTTGCCTTAGTGTTTGTGCTAAAAAAATGGAGGAATTACCTGTTTTATAGTATAATCAACATTATTTGCAAAAACAACATACTCTGAGCTATCACCAACAACTTGTATGAAAGTAGCAGGATTACCCCGATGGAAAGAAATAATCGCGGAGTTCTACCTACACTATGTAAGCCAGTCATCAATGAAGGGTCAAGCCATACTGATGCAACTTACGGCCTCACCTGTCGATGACCAGGCAACCATAGACCCAAAATTTCTAGATGAGCATGTTAGCACTATCAACATCGTCCCATCGCATCTCGAAGCTATCTTGCACTTCAATGGTGCCTCAACTACATGGGGAGTTAGTGCATCCATTTGCTTATTGTTTTATGTTCCCCTGCATGAACAACATGGCAGAGTATGAGGGGCTACTCAGAGGCCTCTTAGCTGTCCAAACATTACGCATACAACACTTGGCAATTTGCAAAGATTCACAACTAGTTGTGAATCAAATCACTGGGGTTTACACTTGCAAAGCTACGCACCTACAACCTTACTACAACCTAGTAAAGAGCCTGCCCGAATAGTTTGCAACCACGGATGTGCAACACGTGCCATGCAACGAAAACACCGTAGTAGATGCCTTAGCCACCGTAGCACTAAATATCCCACCACACTTGTTCGAAAATTTTCCTACCTCGATCATCGAATGTACTTAGCCTATCATTCAGGCGGGACACGTGGCCTCTATCAGTGCTACAGATGCCCAAGAGTGGTACGCCAACATTAAAGCCTACATGCAACACAGTAAACCCCCATGTGGATTGACATCCACACAGAGAGATGCAATCCAAAAGTGTGCTCTGGAATACGTGCTTATAGGAGATAATGCCCTATGCAGACGTTCCTATGATGGGATATTGTTGGCATGCGTGGGTGGGGAGTAGACGTAGAAGGTAGTTAATGAAGTGCATGAGGAACTGTGTGGTGGACACATAGCACCTAGGGCTATGGCTATGAAAATCAGATGCCTAGGGTACTATTGGCCCCACATGGAGCATGACTGCCTATCGAAAGTCAAGACATGTGCCATGTGTTAGAGATACACAAACCTCATATATGTTGTGCCTATAGAGCTGCACCTAATGCAGATCACATGGCCTTTCTAGCGATGGGGACTAGAACTCATAGGACCTATCATGCCTAAGTCCTCCGCAGGGTAGAGCTTCATCATCACCGTCACTAAATATTTCACTAAGTGGGTGGAAGCTATTCCTCTGAGGAAGAAGACATCTCAGCAGGTTTGCCACTTCATCCTAGATAACATCATGATGAGGTTTGGGCTTCCGATGACTATTGTAACTGACAATGGGCCACAATTCAGTAGTACAGAAACCCGAACCTTCTATAGCAATCTTGGCATCAGGCAATCGTTCTTCTCCCTATACTATTTGCAGGCGAATGGGTAGGCGGAGGCTACAAATAAGACCATCATCAACTTGCTAAAGAGAATGCTCAACAATAGTAGAGGTGGTGGCATGAGCAAATCCTCTATGTTCTATGGGCCTATAGGACGGTGTGTAGAACCGTGTCGAGTAAGACTCCTTACATTCTTGTTTATGGATCTGAAGTTGTGTTGCCTCTTGAGTTGTAGGTACCATCACTCTGGATGATCCTATTTGATGTTGTGAGCGAAGCCCAAAACAATGAGTTGTGGATCATCGATCTTGACTCAATAGAGGAGGAGTGTGTGCAGACGTTGAGTCACATAGAGCACTATCAAAGTAAGTAGTAGCAAAAACATCGTGCAGACCAACATCAACAGCCAGTATAGAAGGGAGACCTCATCCTCAAGGCTGTCCACGAGCATGTGAGCAAATTCTCAGCCAACTAAAAAGGCCCTTACGTGGTCACTAAAGCCTTTGGGAATGGAGCCTTCAAGCTGGTGGACATGTACAACAACGAGTTCACCAACCTAGTGAATCACTTGTACCTAAATCCATACTACATCTAAGCACATGGATCAGACAGGTGATCATCCATCATGATGTAAAACTAGCATAGAACATCCACTATGACATAAAAATGGAAAAGGTGAGCAAACATCCGCTATGATGCAAAACTAGCACAGCTTCACCATAGTCCGCTATGACTATAAACTGGCATAGCGTGTCCGCTACGATGTTAAACTGGCAACACATGTTCCCTATGATGTTAAACTAGCATGTACGGTCTGCTGGGACCTTAAGCTAGTGTAGCGGTCTGTTGGGACCTTAAACCAGCACACAGTCTACCAAGACCTTAAATTGGGTTCATGGGATATCCCCAGCATGCAGTCTACATCAAGCGACCCTGTACAGTGCCGATGCGGGGCTGGATGTTGCAGTTCCAAAACGTAGTTCATGATACAATGAGAACACGATCTAGAACATATGCAACGCCATTGCCCCTGGCACCTTGCTGATCCCCCAGAGATGTCGTATGACAACTCATTGACCCCCTGGACCTACCGTTGCCACGGCCCATCACCCTAATGGTAGTTCCTCGGTCAGTGCCTACTGCTGGAGTTCCGGTAGTATTATGGCCTAGCCATAATATTGTTATCCTCCAGCTCCCTACTAGCACCTAGGCTCAAACAATGTTTAGCTATGTGGTAGCTGATCCCATAGCTGAATTGAGAATGCATGCCTTTGGTAGGGATTCCTGAGCATCTACCTTCACAGCAACTCCCGGCTTCCTCGACATCAGCTCCTCCACATCGATGCTGCCAAGGCCACTGCTGGCCTTCCTACTTTGGACATCGTACAACAGCAATGATGTCCAAGAGCTTCAACAACATCTATAGCAAGCAAGACCTTTGCCTTTATTTCACATCATGGCTGTTTCTTTTGGTTCGCTCTATGTGTTTGCAAGGTGTGTTCTGGTGAGGCATCGATCGAAGGTGCATCTCACGACAATAGAAAATGCTACAATGTTGCAAAGTAATTGTCTTAACTAACTTGGCTACATTAGAGTGTACATTCTGCCCTCCTTCTCACATTTGCAATTCCCACTTGCTCCCCTCTTTTACAAGATTTTTCCAACGCTTGTCAAGCCCTCCTATTTGCTCAACCGCAAAGTCCATGACATGTGTAACACAACTCACTGCATGGGAAGCATCTATAGGCAAGTTAAAGCCCCCGCACAGATGTAACACAACTCATCCAGGGCAAGAAACACCTGTCCTGCAGCAAGGTTGTTCACAAATGTAAATGAAAAAACAGAAAAAGGAAAAAGTGTAAAAGAGCCAAAAAGTACATGTGCCTAACGCAAATGGCACGTACGTTGTTTCGTAATTGCCCTCCTTGAACGTTTGAACAAGAGGTCAAAGGTCAGCAAAAGTAAAGATGGAAATGCAAACAACTCCCTCATGAGCACTCTAACAAGGGACTCTACTAAACCTCATCTTTACCCTTTGCATGAACCTCCTTCCTCCCTTCTTTGCTCTTCCCTCTCCTACAAAAAAAAAAACCAATGCAACACTCTCAAGCACAGCCAAGCGACATCTTGATGATCACCGAGCAGCAACGTTAGCATTTTATCTTCCATGGTGTTTTATTTTATTTATCAATGTCTCTTGAGCCCATCCTCTAGACATTGACAAAGAGGGGCCAATGAAACACCCCAAAATTCCAAGGCATTCTTGCTTCACCAGGCCTTGATAATCTAGGCAGTGTCATGGCAGTTTTTCAAGAGAGGAACACTTTGAATTTAGACTGATTAGTTCAAAAATTTTCTACTCTCAGTGTAGACAGGCTCTACGGATCATCCTACCTACCCACCTGAGTAGTTTATCTAGCTGACAGCCTACTCAGAAACAATACATGGAATTGTTAGTAGTGCTCAGGATGTGTGAATAGTTCAGCAAGTTTTCTAAGTCATGAATTTTGTTGTGCTACACTATGCCATGCTATGTAGTGTAGCAAGCTTCAGAAAATGATTGCAGAATGAAGTGTTATGCTATGCTATGCTATGCAGCATAACACAACATAGAAAAAGCCGGACAACTAGTTCCATCACTCAACTTCAAGTCTTTCAACAATGGCTCCTTCCATAGGAAAATGGCTAACTTCGCGAAAGGTAGATCACATTGATCACTACACTATGCTATGCCACATAGTGTAGCAGGGCATAGAGAATCTACAGAAGTAACAAAGACATCTCAAAGGGTGGGATCAGCAAGTTCACAAGGTTCACAATGCAAAAGGCAAAGTTTGTAAATTGTCGAATTTTTGCATATTATCAACGTTTTTGTGACTAAGGCTAGCTGCTATGCTATGCTATGCTATGCTATGCTACATAGCGTATCATAGCATAGAAAATCTGCAACAAAAAATCAGCATGCTTCAAAGGTTTCTAGCATATGCGGAAGAACGTAGTGCGAGTTTTTGCTTCTGGTGACCACGCTACGCTACACTGCATAGCATAGCATGGCGTAGCAAGACACTACGCTACATCAACAGCCAACATGGTGCAGCATAACAAGTAGCTACGCCACATCACCACATCTCCTCGGGTAGCAAGCTGCTACACTATGCCCTTATGCCATGCTACAAAGCATAGCATAGTGTAGCACATAGCTGCGCTACATAAATGCATTTAATCCATTTTGACTGTTACTCCACCTAATTGCACCATTGGCACACATCTCCAAGCTCT
Source organism: Gnetum montanum (assembly GCA_015680685.1). Classification (NCBI taxonomy): domain Eukaryota; kingdom Viridiplantae; phylum Streptophyta; class Gnetopsida; order Gnetales; family Gnetaceae; genus Gnetum; species Gnetum montanum. The sequence continues at coordinate 330,398 of MNCI01007438.1, forward strand.
GACGATGTAATTACAATGTGGCAAGTTCGCAATTACAGCATGGCAGGGTCGTCCAATGGACATGCACGTCCAACGGTCATGCACGTCTATGCAACACAGACAAGTCAACATAGGCCTAAGGCATGTGGAGTCCAAACCACATCTTTCATGTGCCCTTGGTCCTATAAATATCCGAATGAGCAATTATCAAAGGATCCTTTTTTTGATCTTTTTGGCTCGATCTCTTGGCTGGTCCTTTAGCTAGCAAGTGAGCGAAAAGTTAGCATTGCATTCCTGAGCATTGTAAACATCTGTTTGACATTGTAAATAGTTGATGCTCTCATTTGGCATTTTTCTCTATTCTTTCCTACTATCCTCATACCATTCTGCATTGTTGACTCCCAAGTCTACGTTCGAGTACACAACTATCTCACTCCAAACATCTTGGCTACTCTTGGGATCCCCACACCCCTTAGCGCCGTGCAACCAATTGTATCCACCTTGATAGAGTGAAGGCACGTTCTTGAAGTGGTGCATTTTTCTAACTGCGTTTTACTCTGTTTCTTGCTTATCATTGCATTTTACATTGTTTTCTACCTCTTTTACATTTAAGCACTATTTTGCGCTATAAGTCTCATTTTCAAATTATCTGGTTGCAAAAGGTTATATTAACACCGACTAAGTCCCTGTTTGATCGACCAGACCATTCAAGGTGCCCCATTTCCATTTTATCTAGCACAACCCTCCCACGGATTTGAGGTTAACACTTTCATGACCGATGACCTCTCAATGTTTTCTAGCCACTGACGTTTTCAGTCGTAACAGTGGGCAATGTCTCAATCTCTCCTCCCTTAAGGGTCAACCCCACCAAAAACCTAGGTAAGCCTACCAAATGGCAACGCAAGAGGATGAACAAGTATCTCACAACCCCCATGGTTGAAGAAAAAGCCACAACTAGAAAATAACAACTAAACACTGGGGCTCCTACCCCCAAGCAGGCCAAGAAAACCAAACCCATGTCCCATCCCTGAGAGATCTCTCTCAAGCCACATGGAGGAAGTCAAGGCCAACACAATGACTAATGACAAGGACTTTGTAGCTTCACTAACCCAGGTGAAATAAACACTCAAGCAAAAGAATACAATGTTGAGCTTATATGACCTAGTCATGACCTCATCTGCTCATTGCTAAGCATTGGCCCAAATCTTGGCCTCCATTCCTGTTACGAAGGACATCCCCGTAGATGAGGCATCCATCCATGCAATGATGTTGCTCCCTATACCAGAAGAATTAGGTTCAACATCTCTATTCTTTCATGACAATGTAATCAAAGTTAACCCCAAACAAGGGGAGGTCACGACAGCTCCACTATCCATTAGCATTCATGTTGGGTAGTGCACCATCTGTAGAGTGCATGTCGATGATGGTGTAGCAACAAATGTAGTCTTATACTCTGTCATCGACAAGCTAGGCCTGGTAGATGAAATCAGGCCAACCAAAACCACATGTATAAAATCCTTCAATGGATCATGTGTCATAGTCAAGGGTACAATGAGAGCAATTTTCCACTAGTGTTGATTTCATTGTCATAGAGGAGATGCCAGGTTTCAATATAATTCTAGGCAGGCCTTAGCTGGCCCAACTACACACCGTCTCCTCTCCCATCCACCAAGAAATGCACCTTCCATAAAAAGGTGGTCAAGTTATCATCCATGGTGATAACACTTTCTCTTCGACTATCCATGACATAGACATTGCACAAGTTTCAGAAGAAGAGTTTCTTGGTGATACACCTACAGCAACCAACGCAACACCTAAGGCTAACACACCCGAACAAGTGATTGATGCCAATAGCCTCCTAGAGGATCCTAAGCCTTGCATGCTCCCTAATCCACACATGATTAGGAAGCAACTACATGATCAAGACTTTTCCTTGGCCAAAAACACATTAAGCACCAGCTCACCCCTTGCCTCTATTGGCCATGCATTTTTGGTTTTTTCTTGGGTTGCATTTGTTCATGCATTTACATTGCACCTACTTATCTAGTTTACATAGTACTTCCCTTTGTTTAAGCATTTCTACTTTTTTTATACATTCATCTACTTAGCTTATGCATTGCATTTGAAAAACATCAAAAACACATTAAAAAAAAACAACAAAAACACATGGCTCGAAAAGGGCTTAAACTAGCCTATGGCCTAGAATGGCCTAAAACTATTAATTTTTGCACTGCTTTCCTTTCACTTGTGCATTTCAACTCTATTTACAATAGTTGCCACTTGATGTTGTTCTTTCTAGTTGATTTTTGTAAGATCTTACAGGCACAAAACATGACTATGCATGTAGCATCGCACCTTACACAAGCAAGGTAAGTAGCCCGCTATGACTATAAATTGACAGAACTCGTCCTTGGGTCATGATGTTAAACTAGCACAATAGCTTGTCCTTGGGTCATGACATTAAACTGGCACAACAAATTTTCCTTGGGTCATGACATTAAACTAGCATAATAGCTTGTCCTT
>MNCI01007438.1:332929-360873 GCA_015680685.1 Gnetum montanum
AACTAGCACAACATTTGATGCATTTATAGCATCTTTGCATCTAGCACTTGCAGCATCTTCACATATGACATTTGCACGTGCATTTCAAGTTTTGTGGTTTTCTTATCTTCTCTGAGTTGTGCTTGTAGGATGAAGCCTTATAGACAGTCATGTAAAGATGCATCTCATCATAGCAGCAAATCACCACATTGCTCTAATGTGCATGATTAGACTAGTTGAGCCACTCAAGAGTGCACCTCCCCCCTCATCCTTATTACATCCTATGCACATCCACTCCTTTATTACAATATCCTCTCATCCTTTGCATACTCATGATTTCACATCCCTCTGGCATACACATTGTGACATACATGGCATTCTTTTTACATCAAGTGCTGAACTCATGATGGATGTAATGAAACTCATCCCATGAAGAGCCTTTGTGGGCTGGTCAAAGCCCTAAATGGATGTAACACAACTCATCCTGGGGAGGAAACACTTGTTATATAGATTAATGTGGTTACATCAAACAAAAGCCCCTTTACTTGATGGCCCATCCCTTGCAGCTAGTATTCAGTAGTAAGCTGAACCCAATAGAGGTTTTCCTCACAGAAAAAAAAAGAATGGGGAAAAGCATATCCCCAAGAAAATTGATAATGTTGTAGCTTCACAATTGGCACAACCTTAGATTGAATTTGATGCTATCATAAGCACTCCAACGAGACGTCAACATTTCAGGGGTGAACCACCTCATGCCATGGTCATTGTTAGCAATGCTGAATTTGCATCTTACTTCATGATCCACTATTTGCATTTCATTTCCTCCATTTAAATGTCATCTCCCTAGCATTGCCTATACTCCTTGTCCCTCAACAAAACCTTATTCCCATAGCACTCTTGAGCAATATGAAACAATATTTGATCTTGTTCTAATGAGTGATGTTGGTAACATGTATGTTTTGGTGTTTTGTAATTCTTTGTTGACGTCTCTCGGGCCACTCCTCCAGGTGTCAACAAAGAGGGGACATTGAAACACCACAAAATTTTGGATCTTGGCATCATGATTGCAAATATGACTAAGTGTTAAAATAGTGGCACTTTATCCATATTTTTCCAAGTGTTAAGGGTAGTCAACTCCAATTGCTAGATTTGTAAAATTTTTTAAAGTGTCAGAATGATGGCACTTTCTGCATAGATGTTACGCTGCGTAGCGTAGTGCAGTGTAGCACCCTATTACACTATGTAGCATAACACAGCGTAGTACCCTGTCACACTGCGTAGCATAGCACCATGTCTACTATAGCGTAGCACCCTGTCACACTGCGTAGCATAGCACCATGTCTATTGCAATGTAGCACCCTGTTACACTACGTAGCGTAGCACCCTATTACATTGCATAGCGTAGCATAGAGTAGCACCCTATCACGCTACGTAGTGTAGTACCATGTCTATTGTAGTGTAGCACCCATATCTACTGCAGTGTATCACCATGTCTACTGCAGCATAGCATCCTATCTAGCATTGCAGCTAGTGTTCCATGTCCCACACGTAACACGGGATGAGTACAGTAGATAGTAGCAACCAATGTTTGGTGTCCCATGTGTAACATGGGACGAGCATAGTATATAGTAACAACTAGCATCTTGTGTTCCATGCGTAACATGATACAAGGACAGTGGATAGTAGCAACCAACATCCTATGTCCCACGTGTAACATGGGATGAGCATAGTCGACAATGTAGTCTTACCCACCGCACTGCCACGTGGCATCTAATTTGCATTTTTGGCTAATCCTATCCCTATAAATACCCCCACACCCTAATGTTTCAAGAGAGGAGAAGAGGGGAGGCTTCCATTTTTTCACCAGCAAGGCAGTTGGCACTTCCATTTAGCATTTGGCACTTTGGAATCCTGGGACTTAACTCCATGGGTGAATGAGACCTAGAGTACATCACACTAGCAAAGAGGCATAGCTACATCACATAGTACACTGCAGCCCCATTGCAGCCTAGTAGGACATCACATGGTACACCATGGCTACCAACCCAGTAGGCATAGTTCAACACGGTGAGCACTAGACTTCACAACCTAACACCACTGAGGCTGTGACTATGCTCCCACTGTGCCTATTGTACATTGTGTATACCTTTGTGAATTAGCTACGCTTCCTCTTTTGGCGCGGTACACTGCTGTTCTCAAATTTTGTTGCATTTCTCAAGCATTTCTCTTTGGCATTTAGCATAACACTTGTATTTTTCTTACTTTTTCATACATATTTGCATGTTGATGTCACAATTCTTAGGCCAGGACACCTTGCTATGCTCTAGCTTTCCCAAACCCGATGCCTGTGCATAATGTAGTATAAATCCTTTTCTCACACACTCATTTTAACACCACATAAGTCCTTTTCTAATCGACAAGACCATTCAGGGCATCCCATTTCTATTTTTTCTAGCATAGCCCTCTCACAAATTTTGGGTTAGGCTATATGCCCAGTGACCTCTCAGTGTTCCAGCCACCAACATTTTTAGACGTTACAAGAATGAATGCAAAATTGATAAGAATGTAGTTGTGGAAATTAACAAGTTTGTCAATGAGCATCAATAGAATGGTCACTACATCAAGTACCTAAAGAGCTAGTGGATAGATGAAGAGAAATTTTGTAAGTACATATACATTGCATTTTAATATAGTTAGATTGCATTTTTCTTTTTCTTTTTTTCTTTTTCTTTTTGGAGGGCTTAAAGGTTCATTTCTCATGGATGTGGGAAAAAGCCTATCATGATATTCCTCATGCTCAACAACATACGAACAATGCTATGGAGTCCTATCATGGATTTTTAAAGGGAAAATTCTGGAAAGATATCAAAAATAGGAAATACCGTTGCATTGATTGGCTTATATGGACTTTGGCAAAGGTATAACTATATTACTAGAACAATGGTAGACTTAAAGCTATAGGATATCTAATAAATGGAAAGGATAGAGAAATCAATCAGAAATCATGGAAAATGACAATTGAAATCCATGATGATGATTGCAAAGAAGTACTAGATAAGGAAGATGAATAACTTGTGTGAAGTTAAAATTCTTTGAAACAAGATACTTGGCACAAGTTGTCCAAGCTATTCTCCTTCAATATTTTATGTGAGTGTATATGGTCCAGCCTCAATCATTTTTGCAAGCATTCAATGAAAGTTCTAATATTAGTCAAAGGATATATGAGTGCATATAAGTTCTTCTTCAAAGATGAGTGTTTTGATTCAAAACTACCTTTCAAACTAAACTCATTTATGCCTCATGAATTTCCAAGCCATGAAGAGGCATCATAGTCAAGGATAACACCAGAGACAATTGAATCAACCACCAGGAAATCAAATATCAAAGTGGTATAGACTACAATAGTATCTAAACATGAGTAGAACAAAAAAGATGTTCAAAAATTAGATGAGCAATTTGAAACATTTGAGGACAATGTAGATGGAAGCATAACAAAAAAATAGCAAAAATAAAAATGACATTCAAAAATTCTGCAAAGAATATGCTCATAGATAAAGAGAGTGTTCTTAAACTTGAAAAATATGTTGAGCAGATTTAGTCTAAGTTTTTGTTTAGTAAATGAAAATGGTTTATCTAGTATCAAAACATTGTTAAGTTGGAACAACCCTACTAAAAATCAATACCAAATTTCATCTAATCCAAAATGTTGTAGCAAACTATTTATAGAAGGTAGAGACACATTCTAAGTCCATTGATCGATGTTCAAAAATGTAATTTATGGTTAATAATAGTAAGAATGTAACATTTTTTATTTGCAACTTGTAGAGTGTAATGAAAATAGCCAAGGTTGTAAGTAGAACTCATCTTCCTCATAATCAAATATGTAGTAGTCGAATGCTCAGGTTGCATGATGGAGAGAATTTTATGTCATTGGCTAACTTTTGTATTATGCATAGTGAAAAATTATTGTCTTAGATGTGAAAATTTTGTTTTGATGTGTTCTTTGTTTGTAATTTTTTGGACGTCTCAATAGTAATTGAAACTAATATAAAGATTGAAAAATGTTTCTATCTATTTTTCCGATTTTATAGATAAATTTTTTGGAAAACTACAAGGCTACTATAGATAGCAACCACTCATAGTAGTAATATTTGCATTTATTGTAATTTCTATCTATGACTTAAACCAAACGTGTTTCTTACCAATGCGAGCTCATGTAATTCATAGCATCATAGTTTACACTAGCAAATTGCAAGACTTGTGTGAAATGTAGGTAGTTGCACTAATATTCAGGCTATGATTACCTATTGATCATAGTATAAAAAAAAAACTACACATCACAGCATGCTATGTGAAACACATATTTATTTTTCCAATTGCAAGGTTGGTACTTCATGCATGATCCTCACACTACCATGTATGATTGTAGTTCACAATATTTATTATGCAACATGTGTCAAAGTGAAACTAAAAGTTGACTACGATTTTCATAAGCTTGCATCACATGTAAAATGTAAAAAATAAAAATAGGACCTTCACAAAAATGACACATTTCAACCATTGCAACCAAGCCCACGATAAGCCACAAACATGCAAAGTGCACCAAGTTGGACATTGTTGTTGCCACCAGCCAAATCTGACAATAGAAATAGTTGTTGACTACAACAATGATAGGCAAGGTATGTTAAACACTACAAAGTTTTTGATTACTATTGTCCATTTTATTGTCCCAGGGTTTTCTACAACTTCATGCTAAGAAATAATTTGAAAGAGGTTGCATATGTAGACATCTAGAACTTCTTTGTTTCATTGCTCATGCCTCCTGGCAATGCAAATTTGTTAGTAACATGAAGTTAATATTTGGGACAAGAAATGCTTTGTGTGCTATACTACGGTTGTGCAATAGAGTTACTATGATTTCAATACTGTGTTGATTTAGCAAAGATGGCCAACATAGGTTTCATAAGGGTTTGTTTGGTTTATATTTGAATAGGATAAAGGAAAATAGTGATGTCTAGGGTTCTATGAAATATGTCAAAATTTCATGCATCTCTTTTGTTTTGGGTATTAATTTAGTTTATGCCTAGTTTACAAACAATGGTTTTTGTAAAGACTAATATGCTATGCTAGGGATTGTTTACTTAAGTATCAAACATAGTAAGCATTTTTAAGTTACATTATTGGTACACAATTACATAATTTATACCATCTATTAATTATCATCTTCTTAGACATGTCCAAATTAACTTGAACTCTATCTCGTTAGAAATGTTAATTTATCTTTTCTTTTCAAACAAAAGCATTTGCAAGTAAAAACTTGTTAAGTAATTCACCTTGGATTTATTACCATAATAAAGCTTAGATGATGTCTTTATGATGTTGAATCTCATAATAATCAAATTTAAAACATAGTGGATTATGTATATGGATTCTCCCCAAAATGATTTTGGAAAATTTTAGTCATGGAATAGGATTGTTGAAATTTCTTAAAGCACCTAGTTATTGTATTTAGTAACTCCATTTCTTGAGGTGTTCTAAGAACCAAGTTTTAATGCTTAATACATTCATTATCACAGAACTTAACAAAACTAATAATATTAAATTAACCTCCATGATCACTTGTAATCTTGTTGATAAATTACTCCTTTCTATTTGAATCTTGCAATAAATTTTTTTTTTCCTCCTATGTTACATGTCCTAGCAAGTCCTACTAAATCAAGATGTAATAATTCAAGAGAATGTTTGGTAGTAATATTAGTTTTTCTCTTAAAGGATATGGATTTATGTTTATCTTCTTAGCATGTTTCACACTCCCTATCCTTATTGGATTGAATATTGGATAGTTCTTCAATGATCTATTCTTTTAAAGCTTAGGCTTTCAAAGAAATAAGTGGCTTATTCTTCTATGTGACAACCACTTGTCTTCTTATTTGCTAATTAAACACCAAATTATATCTACTCAATTCAGAATTATCAATAATATATACATTACTAGATCTATATCCTATGATGATTACTTCATCAGTTTTAACATCCATAATAACTTAATGGTCATCCTAAAATAACACAACAATGCATAATGCAGTATAGAACTGACGAAATTGATGCTGGTACATAGTGGTTCATAAAGCAACATGCATAATAAAAATATATGTTTCCAATCAGCATGAAAAATCAATAAAAAAAAAGAACTAGCAACATGAGAGATACCAAATAAATCTCACAATTAGCAACATGAATGACTTCTAAGCCCAATTATGCATCACACTTTTTTCTTGTGAAAATGTCAAGGGGTGCATCTAGAGTAGGAGGATGCAGTGGGCCACTTCATCACTCTAGCTCTGCTAGCTTCCCTATGTTTTTTCAATGCTACTTTCCTATTCATTTCTAATGACTTGTAAATATCTTCATCATCTACTCCAAATACAACAAAATATTCCTCCAAGCTTCTGTAAATATCTTCAGATGGTCTACCTTCTGAAATAACTCATGAAGAACTCATAGTCTCCAAGCTTCTACCTCTTTCTTGAAACTTTTTTTTGTTGTGTTTCTAGAACTTTAGCATCCCATCATGAGTATAATAATCAGATGAAATTCTTGATGGTTTATCTAAAGACTCAAGAAACTTTCTTGTGGCTACAATTTGAAATTTTCTTCATAATTGATATGCAAAGAAAATAATTACATTGAAGATGGCAAGTGCTACTAAGTACATTGAAGATATATAAAAGTTAGACATATATGTAAATTTATTAGTGGTTGTAAATACGATTGGTAACATAGAATTACATTTACTCCTCCACATTGTTGGTACATGGGAATTAAAAATGGTAAGAGAAGGATTGGATTACACCAAAAAGTGATGTTATGATAGCAGCAGCACTAGGCCCATGGGTAGTTGAAACTCCATCAAAATTCATGATCTCCTCATAATCCTTGGGTACTTTTTTGATAATGTTGATATGTTCATCAGGGAATTTATGGTTAATGAATACATGGTCTTCAATTGGGGAGGTTGTAAGTTGTGCAACTATAGCTTGACCTTTGGTTGAGGCTTAGGAGATGTAATGGAGATCAAACGCAGTTGTTATAGCTTTCCAATGGGCTATATGACTATTTTCATAGATATTTGTGGTTATGGCTCTAAGCACATTTTCCTTGCATATGAAATTGACTTGGCTCCTAAATAGTTAGTGCCTCCACTTCTTCAATGAGAAGATGAGGACTAGGCAATACTTTTCCACTTTGATGTATCAAGTCTCATAAGCAAGTAATGCATGGCTTAGGTACCAGAAGCTCTTCTCCATTAGATAATTTTTTATATAGTAAAGAGGTTATGGACACATTAGATATTGCAATGTAGATGTAAAAAGGTTTATCCTTTTTGTGGTGGATAGGCTGTGGGTAGTTGTGCCAACTCTTGAGTAAGGTTTTCAAAGGCTTCTTGGCATTGAGCCATTGACTCATAGTGAACTCCTTTCTTAATCAAGTGTTGCATGGGCTATAACTTATTAGTGAGCTTGGTGATGAACCTATAGATAAATTGTAATCTACCTTATGGTCTTTGAATCTCTTTAAGATTATTTGGTACTAATAAGTTGGTTATGGCCTTGACCTTATCAAGATCGACATGTATCCTTGCTTTGGACACTATAAATTGAAGAATCTTATTGGTTTTAATGATAAAGATACATTTCTTAGGATTAAGCTTGAGTTCATATTTAAGACATCATTTAAGCACAAGGTCAAGGTTATGCACATAATCATCGGCCATTTTAGATTTGACAGTTATGTTATCTACATAGTTATTAAGTAATCGTAGCATGTAATCACTAAAGATGCATGTCATTACTCATTGATAGGTTGCACCTACATTCTTTAAATTGAAAGGAATCATGGTGTAACAAAATATTCTCCAAGGATCATGATGGTCATACAAAGTTGATGATCTAGATGAATCCTAACTTGGTTGTATCTTACAAATCCATCCATGAAGGATAATGATGTGAACATCAAACAAGACAAAGTAACATCTCTCCATTGATAGGATCTTTCCTTGGAGTTTTGGAATGTTTGAAAGTATTTTGAGGCTATTTTGATGACTTTAGGATGTTCTAGGTGCTATGGGAACTTGTTTGAAGATGTATCCTCCAAGATGTCTACTCTGATATCCTGTGCACTCAAGAGAGACATCTCCTATTTCTTGAAGGTGTTAACCATAGATTTTGATGAAGATTAAATTGAATGATAAATTGGAGGGAAGATGAAGAGAAACAAGGAAAAAAGGTATAAATAGACTCTTTGGATCTTCAATTTGATTAGGAGAATTTGAAGAGAGTAAAAAGAGATTTTGAAGAGAGAGTTTAGGGAGAGAGAGGTGAGTGAGAGAAGAGTAAAGAGAGATAGAGTCTTGGCAATGTATCTTGATGATCATCCTTATTAGTGTGTAATAGCTTTGATTGAGTGTGTGTGAGTTGGATTAAATATATTTTTCATCCTTGAAAAATGTGCTTCCTTTCAATTGTAATTTCTCAATTTGAGTAAGAATAAAGCTTATATTTTTCTTTTTTGTGTTCAATTTACTATTTTATGACTTTAAGAAGGCTTGGATTGTGAAATCCATGGAAGCTCCTCATCACATTAGTATTGGAGTAGCTTGGAATTGAAGAAAATTGTATTCAAGTAGACAATTCTCATCTCAATTGCAAAGAATCACTTCAAATTCTTGAGCTTGGATGAATTCTCTCTTGATACTTATTCTACTCATCCTAGTATTTTAAAATTTTCCTTTGATCCTTAAGTTTGCCATATCTTTCAATAATTGGAAGATAATTATGGAATTGGACATCCATTGGCTTGAAATAGCTAGGGTTTGAAGATCTTATTCTTATTTCTCTTAAGATATGAGAATTTCTTGTCTCATTCCTTAAGAAATCTTGAAACTTTTACCTTTCCTTGTAGAATTTTGTGTAAATTTCCTTTTAAATAAATATCCATTATGCCTCCAAAGAAGAAGATAATTCAAGATTTTTCAAGAGACATGGATGACATGAGAATTTCTCTCAAGCTCATTATTAAGAAAATTGAAAAGCTTGGATAGAAAAATAGACCTGATACTTCATCAAAATCATCAAAGAAAGGGTACAAGTCATGCAATTTTTCACCAAGACATTCCTCAATGCCATCCCTTGAAGATGATATACCTTTTGAAGATGAATAATTTGGAGAAGGAGAAGTTCAAGATGATTTTTTTCTTCATTATCCTTATGCTAAAAATAAGTCTCAAGGTTTCAATTTTTCTAGGAAATGGAAAAAGAAACTTTCCTCTAAGTCTCAAAGGAAGAAAGGTGAAGGAATTCAAGTCACTCTTGTAAAAGCTTTTAGACATTCTTCAAGGATTCCTCATGTTGAAGTCAAATCCTTCAATGACATGGAAGGAACTAAAGCTTTTCTCTCTTGGCTAAAAATGACTAATAAGTACTTTGAACTTGAAGATGTGGAAAATCACCAAAAGGTGTCATTTACTGAAACAAAATTGGAAGGCATAGCACTTTCATGATAAGAGAAGTAAATTCATTGTTACAAGGTGAAAAATGGTACTCCTATCAAGAATTGGTCTTTAATGCAATTCATGCTTAAGAAAAAATTTAAGAAGACTCATCCTAGACAACAGGCCATCCAAAAATTGAAGTACCTAAGGCAAGATGATGAGTGTGAAGGACTAATACATGGTTTTTTGTAAGGCTTTCTAGATTGGAAAAGTTCATTGGGATGATTATGAACAAGTATCTAACTTCCAAGGAGGACTTAAAATGGATTATCAACAAGAGCTAACCTTCTATGAGCCCCAAACATTGGATGAGGCTTTTGAATTGGCTCTTAAAGATGAAAAGAAACTTTAGGGATAAACTAGAGGTCATAAATATTCTAAGGGCAAGGAATCCAAAGCTTTAGATGATGAGAAAGAAGCCAAGGTGAATGAAAATGCCAAGGAAGACACAATGGAGAAGCAAGAGAAGTTCAAGGAAGGCCAAGATTCCAAGAAATACTACTCCAAGAATGGAAAGGATTAAGGAAATGGCTATGCTTTGATTATGGTGAAAAGGGACACAAAGTATGGAAGTGTAATAAACCAAATATTTCAAAGAGAAAGGAGCTCAAAATCTTAGAAAATAAAGAATCCTCTAATGAAGGTAGGCCTCTTATGATTAAAGATGCAACAAAAATTAATTCTTATATTTTTATGAGAAATGTAAATGTTAATTAAGGAAAAGAGGAAGAAGAGAGATATGATGAAGTAGAGATCAATGAGAAAATGAGTTTTCAAGTATCTCTTATTAAGCAAAGGAGTGCTCAATACTCTAAGGTTTCAAGGAAGGAAAACAAGGACTTCATCAAAGAGATCAAGAGATCTTTAAAGTTCAAGATGGTATATGTTGCTAATTAAGTAGAGTTCCTACCTCATGAGTCATGGGAGGTGAAGGATCCAAGCTAAAGAAATGACAAGGATTAAGGGACTTCTCCAATAATGATCAAGAGCATTATTAGAAGGTATGATTCTCATATTTTTGTAATTGTTCTATACCTTGTGGTAAGGGAAACAAGATTCTAAGCCAATTTGAGGCTATCTCATGGGAGATAGGGGAGTCTTCTAACCAAGTTATGTGAAAGAATGATTGCTTTGATGGTGTTTTTGATGAACATAATGTTAAATCCATGGAGGAAAGCTTATATTTTTAGCTGGTACCTCCAAAATGGGATGAAGAGCTTGTTGATGATTCCTTTGAAGAGGAGAAGCCATTGGAATTAGGAACTCCTATTTGGAATGTTGAACCTTCAATCTTTGATGGGATTTAACAGCCACATTTCAAAAATCAAGTTGAACCAAAGATGGATGAGAGAAGTCATGAAGAGATAAGTGAGTCTAAGCTTTACCTTGTTGATGCTAGTAATGTCTCTCATGTTGAATCTAGTGTGATGGATGCTATTGTTTCACCTTAACTTGGTAGTGATTTGCTTAATTGTAATGATAAGAATCATGATCATTATAGTGTTTATGATAATTTTATGAGTTATATTTTGTTTGGTACAAAAAATTTGACTTTTGATGCCATTATTAGTGAGATAAAAGCTAATGATAGTAAAGAATTTGATTTTGTATGGGATAATGATGGCTATGGTGGTAGTCATAGTAGAAAGGTAATTATTGATGTTGGTGAAGACACTAATAATGATATGATTTTCAATAAATTGGAGATATTTTCTATGAATTATGACATGGATGAATTTATCAAAGGTGTTACAAGCCTTAATTGTCTTGCCTATGAAATGGATAAGCAGCATGAAGATAATCCAAGTTCTTATGATGCTAATGTTGAAAGGGAGCTAAATGATAGTCTTCTAAACACCAAGAAGAAGAAAAATAAGGGAAGGAAGAAAGTTGATTTGAAAATACCTAATCCTTTTGAATTTTCTCACTTTTCTTTTGCTGTAGGTAATAAAAGAAACACATGGGATTTGATGCTTTCTAAATGGAAGCATGGTAAAGCCTTTGAGGGAAAAGACCATATCCACTCTTATTTCATGAATTTCTCCATTTCTCCATTATGATGTTAGCACAAAATTGTGTGTGTGTGTGTGTGTGTGAGTGTGAGTGAGTGAGTGAGTGAGTGAGTGTGTGTGTGTGTGTGTGTGTGTGTGTGTGTGTGTGTGTGTGTGTGTGGAAGAAACACATGGGATTTGATGCTCTCCAAATGGAACCATGGTAAATCCTTTGAGGGCAAAGACCATATCCACTCTTCTTTCATTAATTTCTCCATTTCTCCATTATGATGTTAGCACAAAATTTGTGTGTGTGAAAAAATTATGTTGTGTGTCTATGTGTTTATGAAATAAGTTTTGAATGGTAGAGAAAAAATGTTGTAAGCTCTAACTAATCCATGTATGTTATGCTTTGGTTTTTATGTGAATTATGACCTATATGTAGGGACAACAACTATTCCAAGTGTAAAGGAATCTTGTGTGGGAATCTACAGTCTTTTGAATGAGAAGGGTGCTAATGTAGAAGGGTGCTAATGTGGACATCAAATAGGCCAAAGTAATATGTATCTATTGATGGGATCTTTCCATGAAGTTTTGGTATGTCTAGAAGTCTTTTGGGGATATTTTGATGAATTTACAGTGTTTTGGAGGCTATGGGGACCTGTTTGAAGGTTTTTAGAGGTTCTAGTCCTTGAAAAAAGCATCTTTGTATTTTGGCCTTATAGAGGAGACGTCTCATCTACAAAGGAGATGTTTCATCTACAAGTGAGATGTCTCTACCAAGACATCTATTACAAGATGTCTCCTCTAAGATATCTACTCTGATAACCTCTACACTTGAGAGAGACATATCCTATTTCTTGAAGATGTCTTCCATAGATTTTAATGAACATTGGAGGGAATATGAAGAGCTAGGATAAAAAAGGTATAAATAGATTAATTGGGCCTTCAATTTGATTATGAGAGTTTGAAGAGTGTTTGAAGAGAGAGTTTGTGGAAAGAGAGGTGAGTGAGAGAAGAGTAGAGAGAAAGAGAGTCTTGTTAAGGTATCTTGATGATCATCCTTATGAGTGTGTGATTGTTATGTAAGTGTGTGAGAGTTGGATTGAATCTCTGGTCTATCCTTTGGAAATGTGTTTCTTTTCAGCTATAATTTCTTAATTTGAGCAAGAATAAAGCTTTCATTTTTATTTTTCTTGTTCAATATGATGTTTTATGACTTTGAGAGAGCTTGGATTATAGAATCCATGGGAGCTTCTCATCAGATAACAAGGCATGTCTAGTTGTAGTATCAATAATTTAGTCAATACTAAGTAAAGGGAAATTATCTTTGATAGTTACCTTATTTAGGTATTAGAAATCAATACAAATGCATATAATCCCATTTTTCTTAGGGACTACCATAATGTTAGACACCCAATCAACATAATTAATAGCTCAAATGAAGCAAGCTTGATATAGTTTCTTGATTTCATCATGAATTTCCCAGGCTAAATCTAATCTAATCTTGTGAACCTTTTGCTTAATTTATTTGATACAAGGATCAAGTATGATGTTATGTTGCACTAGGCATGGATCAAGACTTGACATATCTTCATATGACTAGAGAAAGGCCTTAATGTTATCTTAGAGGACCTTGATGATGTCTTGAGCTTGTTGTGGTTCCAGTGAGTAACTTAATTTAGTGTTTTCTCCTCACATCTATGTGTCGTGATAGGAACCTAAACTAGAGAATCTTTAGTAATGTCACCAACCTCAAGGTTAAGGATTTTAACTGGGTATTTAGGCCATTTGAGAGGCCTTTCTATAGAGGCTATGTGGTTGACTAGGCTTTCAAGCTCAAGTTCTAAGTAATTGATATCAATGAATCATTTAACATCACTATGAGGTTTAGTTAAGATTAAAGAAAAACTAATTTGCTTTCAAGTGTCATACTTGAATCCTACACATCAACCATAAGCACATTAAGTAACACTTGTATGAAAAAATAAGAAAATAGTGTTGAATCAATCCAAAATACTCTAGTAATAACGCATAAATAAGTCAAAATACATTACATCGATGATCAAAGAAGGTTAAACATTGTCAAAAAAGGGTTTAAGAGATAGGTTAGCACAAATAAGGTGAAAGAAAGGTTAAAAGATGTAAAATAAGACCAAATGATGATCAAATGGGATTAAATAAAGACCAAATGATGGTTGAACATCCCTCAATGGTGTCAAACAAGGTCAAAGCATGGTTAACAAAGGCCATAGGAGAGAAGTTAACGTAAATAAGATGAAATAGAAATCAAATAACATAGAATAAAGCTAAATGATGACCAAATGGGACAAAATGATGGTTGAACCCCATTAAATGATGTGAAAAAGGTCATATTGATGTCCAATGATATCAATTAATGTCAACTCATGTCAACTAAGGTCAAATGATGCCAAATGAGAGTAACATTTGGTGGAACAAGGCTAAACAATGGGAAAATGATGAAAATGAAGCCAAATGACACCAAATGATATAACAATGAAGGTCAATAATGTATAACAAGGTCAAATCCAATCAAAACACAATGGAATAAGGCAAAAATAGTTAAGGTGTAAAACATGTAATAAAACATCGTTAATATTGATCAATTTGGATCACATTTTTCTCGTTTTAGACCTTAGAGAGTGATGGTGTAAGGTTCCAATGTCACTGAAAAGGTTTGGGCACATGGCGAGGTCATTTTGGGGTTGTTTGAAGGCAAAATTGAAGCCTTCTCAAAAAGATACATTAGCCTTCTTAAAAGATACACTGGCCAGCATAACTTCTATAGGATCTAACATATATTTTGGTCAAATGTAATTTTTGGTGTTTATTTGGGCTAGTTTTAGGATCCTAAGATCTTGAAATGCTAGCGCAATGGACTGGGAATAAGAATTTATTAATTTTGATGTTGGTTTAGCTTCCTAAAGTTAATGCATGCTACCTAGGCTTGAAAGATATTTTGGTTAGTGTATCTTTGGTAGGAACTAGCATATCTTTACAAGAAAATTGATTCCATGAGGTGTAATCCATGAAATTTTGACTCTAGGAGTCTCCTAAGGTAGCATAGGGATACCATAGTTATGTGATGGTTATTTAGAGGCTATAATGAGTCTATGTAAGGTTATTTTTTTTAAAAAAAAAATACCTAAAAGATATGTTGGCTAGTGTATCTTTGCATGGGTCTAGTGTATCTTCAATGAAAATTTAAATTTTCATGCTTAAACCAAGGCCAAATGGTAGCCTTTTTTGAGGTTAAAGGTTCTAGGCTTCTCCAATTATCTATAGGTGAATTTCATGCCATTTTGAGTGTGTTAAGAATATGAAAACTGCCCAAAAATCAAAGATACATTGGGTAGTGTAGTTTTGGTAGTTCTTAGCATATTTCCTAAGGAATTGTGATTTCAAGAAGTTTTGGTGGTCAATCAATTGGGTTTCTTGGCTTCTGGGGTAACTAGGATCCATGGCCATGATTTAGGCTTACAATTGTTGATTCTAAAGGTCATTAGAGCCTTGATCTTTCAATTTTCTTAAAACATATGCTAGCTAATGTATCTTTGGATGTTACTATTGTAGTTATGAAGGATATTATTTATTTAAAATATTTTTGACTCAATACTTTAGGTTTTGATGGCTATCAGATGCTCCAACAAGGTTCTAGCTCTAGATGGAGCCATTCAAAGGTTGATTTGGCTAGTGGCAAGCTTGTTATGAGATTTTCCCCCAAAAGATAGACTAGCCAATGTATCTTTGACCTATCCCAATGTAGCTTTGAGGTTTGGATTAGTTTTAACTTGTTTTGAGCTAGTTACTAGATGTTTCAAGGTTATTGAGAGCTTTAGGAAGGGATGGAGACTAGAATTTGTAATTTTGAAGGATATTGAATACTCCATTTATTCCTCTAGTGCTTAATCATTTTAAAGATATGTTTGCTAGTGTATGTGTGACCCCTACCAACATGCTTTCCCAAAAACTGTGAATTTTAACATCTTTTGCCAAGTTTTTGAAGGTTCTAGAGTTGTTGGAGGCTCTGGCTAGGATTCTAGGCTTGATTTAGCATTTTTGATGTCTATTGAAGGTTTGGTTGATGTACTTTATCATCATTCCTTGAAAAGAGATGCTAGCTAGTGTATCTTTGCTCATGACCAATGTATGTTTTCTTGGAATGACCTTTTCTAGGTGTCTTTGGTCATTTTAAGCATTTAGCCTCCAATATTCATGTCTAGTTTCCAATTTTGGTATGAGCCTTTATTGGCTTAAATGGGTCAAGGATGGAAAGATAGGAGGTGTTTCTTGGACATGGTTGGTGCTTGGAAACCATTCCAAGGCTTATTTGGGAATTAAACGCCATTGTAGTTTTTTATGGAAGTTGTAAATCCCATTGTTTAGGATTTTTATTGACTTATTTGGGAGGTTCCTAGTGGGGTCCACCTAAGTTTAAATTATTATTAGGAATAAAAATTTTCACAAACCTAGCATAGCTTCTACCTTCCATATGTGAACATGGAGTTCACTAGGTGTTATGTGGGAGTTCCGGGTGCAAGAGTTAGGGCATCAACACCTAAGTATGGAAAGGATTCCCATACTAAAATTTTACCCAAACTATTTTTTTCGTACCTAGTTGTTATATGTAACTCTTAAAATTGAGGCTTTCCAACCATCCTTAACTCTAATTCCATTAACTCCTAGTGTATATTTACCATTTTCTTTCACAAAACTAGCATAGTCATTAGGAGGTAAGGAAGATTCGAAATTTTTGAAGTTTACCTACTTAATATGTTAAAGAGAAGAGGTTCTTCAAGAAAGAACCTAGCCTTGGAGGAGGTAGACCCTACTACCAAAGGGATTTCTAACTTTCCATGACCCATCATTGGATAAGGTTCCACTAGCATGATTAATAGGTCCCTTGGTTTCACAATTTTTTACTAGTTTTGGGACAAGATATGTAGGTATTTTGTGTTAGCCAGGGTTGTAAATTAAGTAAAATTTGATCTTGAATGGCTTGAATGATGTTTCTAGGTTGTTCCAATGTTTAATGTTGTTATTTTAGCCTTAGAAAATTCCCATGACAAGTTTTAAACTTTTTATTCAAACCATTCTATGCATTTTCACTATCTATTGGTGAAAAAGCAATCTCACTTTTTAATTTTTTATAAGAAATTGGTATGAAATTTATAATTTCTATAACATAGGTTTGTTATAAATTTTTTAACAGTTGAATCAGTGGTTGAATCATTGATTTCTGATCTAGGGTTAATTTTTTATGAATTTTTCTGTAGACTAGTGCATAGTTATTTTTTTGGTTTTTATAGTTTTTACCCCTTTGAGATTGGTGTCATTGACACTTGTAATATTTTTTTTCATTCAAAATACTAGCCTCTTAGGAATCTTTAAGAATGTGTAGAGTGGTTTTGAATTAGTTTTGGAAGTTTTCAAAAAAATTTTATAATTCTTCTAGAGGTTTTATTGTAGCTATTTCACTGCAAACTAGGTTTTTGTAGAAAAAAATTGAAATTTTTTTGGTCTGCTTAATTAAATTTTTTGAGTTTATTGTTGCAATATTTGGATAGAATTTTTGTTTCATTTTGTGTATTTACATTTCCTACACTTTGAAAACAATTTTCAATAAAATTTCATCATTTCTTGTTCATGTGAACTGTCTTGTAGAGTTGCGGTATTAGCTGCTAAAACTACAAGCCTCCTAGATTGTGTAGGTTGCATTGGTATACTATTTAAATTTCGATGCTTGTGCTTAATACTTCAAATGGCTATTCACATGTTGTATTTTGGCCTTCAATAGATATTATTTTTTTCAAAAGTTTTACCTAGCCTTCCTAGAGTTTTTACTGTAGTTATTTCACCATAAACTAGGATTTCTAGTTAAAATTTCATTAATTTTAACTTGAAATTTTTGTAGCTATTTGTGTGTCATTAGTTATGGGTTTGAAATTATTATAGGATATTTTACATATTTTTAATGCTTTTCATAAATTTTTTAATTCTATTACACATGTCTTGACCATGTGAATGCCATCCTTATCAATAGGTTACTTGGTATTTTTTTGCTTAATTTTTATATGCAAAGTGTTAATAGTTTAAACTTTGGATTTTTGTTGTTTCAACCTTGAATTTAGTTTCTTTGGTTTCTTATGATGACATTGACATTGTATTTGTTATTTTTTCTTAAAATTTATTAGATTTTTCTTACTCACATGAAGTGTTTTAATGGCTATATATTGGTTGTGTAGGGCCTTCTTGAAGTCCATCCTAGTGGTGGTTGAGCTGGTTGGTTTGTTATGCTACATAAATATACTAGGACCTAACAATCCACCTCCTAATATGATCTTGGATCATTATTCTCTCTGGTTTAGGCTAGGAACTAAATAGTTCTTAGCCATCTTATTGTGGAGACCTTGCTACCCCATTTTTCCAAACTCATCAAATTCATTATCAATGACCCTGACACTCACGTGGAAGGTAACCATCATGATGGTATGTACATCCTAGGCACAAGCTATTTCAAATTTGGGATATGCTTGAATTTATTCAGTATAATGCTAATAACACATTGATGATAGGTCATAGTATCCACACCTTGTTTCAAAATTCTCCTGGCACTTTCGATCATTTGTAGGATTAAGTGTAATTATAAGTTTTTGGATTTATCTATTATTTTCACTAGGTAACTAGGGTTTAATAATTTTTTTTTGATTTACATGTTACAGGTATAGGGTAGATGACCAAAGATTGATCAAGAATGACCAAATCTTACCCTTGGCTCACATAGCACTGGAGGTTTTTGCAAGAAGCCTAGTCGTAAGGCTCATGGTGTTGGACTAGCTAAAGGATGACTTTAGCAGGTATAGCTCATGCTCCTCTTAGACCTACTATAAGTGGTTGGCTAATAGGATGGCTCATAGTTGATGGAATCTCCCAAATTTCGGCACACATGCACATGTACCCCTTAAGAACCCCACATTGCCTTCATCAAGTAAGCAAAATTAAAAGTTTTATTATTTATTTATTTGGTTAGTTATTTATTTTATTTCTACAATATCAAATTTTTCTAGTCACATGATTGTTCATGTTCTTAGGCTTTAATTTTTTTACTAGTTTTAGTGGTATGGCTACAAGTTTAGTTTTAATTTGTTATGTTTGTTATTTCTTGGTTTTGTACAATGTATCTAGGTCAAAAATAATGGGTTTCTTTCATTGTGTTGTATGCACTACACCAAAATCCACTATTATTCTAATTACTTTAGGATGTGCAAAGAGGACACTTATCCTCAAGTGGGATGAGGTAGATCTAGGGTAGCATTGCTTGGCTAGCCAAGCACATAGAAAAATTTAGGAGAGGATTGTTAATGCAGGTTTGCTTGATTTATTTATGTGTCCTAGCTCCACCATGCCTATCCTTAAGATGGTAAATGTCATCAAGTTCGTTGATAAAGGAATCAAGAAATTCATCATACATGTTCAAGGTGTGCTTGTCACATTCGCCATTAATGATTCTACATTCAACGACCTCTTTGACATCCTTTGTGATGACATAAAGATTTCCACCAAAGTAGGAAAAGAGGCAGACCACAAGAAGAAGGTGGAAGAATGGCCTAACACTCATCGTGGTCATGGGAGGTTGCATCTAGAATAATGCCACATCATAGAGGTTAATGCGTTACATCCATTGTTCCACTCCAGAGTGTTTCCCACACTGCTACTATAGGATAAGGTTATTGGCATTCGATAGGTTTGGGCCATGAAAAAGGTCCTCACTGAAGGCACTAAGTTCAATTGGTTTGATCACTTGCTCTTCAAGCTATGAGAGGAAATCTAAAAATTCCACAACAACCTTGAGATGACACTTCACATGCATTTTTCATTTTTTGCTGCATGCCTAAGGAAGTTCATGGAATTCCTAATGCTAAAGAAGAATGGAAGGTGGATAAGTCATAATCTATCCTAATTCTCAAAACCTTGGATGAAACATATTGTTCTAGCCATGGTTTAAAATCCACCAATTAAGAATATGGAGGAGTTGTCATCTATTACCACTAGGAGGTTTAGTGGTGAACATTTTCCTTCCTTTGATAGTATGGGAATTGAACCCCAAGTTACCTGTAGAAGCACTAAGAAGGCTAAGGCATTATGTTCAAAAAATGATGATGTAGCCAAAGCAAAGTTGAAGAGGCCTATGGTGGAGAAGATATCACCAATTATTGAGTAGCTAGCATAATGTGGTTATAGGTATGTTCTATTTGCAATCTTTTAAAGTTATTTTTCATCTATTTTTATGTTACATAGTTATGTTATTATTTTATTCTAATTCGTTCTATGTTTTCTCTTCACTATTCTTGTAGGCAAACAACAATAATGAACAACCCAAGTGGTAGCAATAGAGGTAGAACAAAAATGCCTAGAGTTGGAGGCTCTACAACAACATGAGGATGAAGGTTTGTCTAATTCCACATTTGATTTCTTTAATGCTATGTTTGAAAATTCACATCTTGGTAAACCTCTAGTTATCATCTCAGATGATCCTCGATGTACTTATGGATTTTGTCTTACATGTTGTATCGTGCAGTTTCATGTTGGAATTTGGTCTTGATCCTTAGTTGATGATTATACTTGTTGTAGTGCCTAAAACTCATCAAGGAGCATCTACCTCTGCATTTTTAATGAAACCATGGATAGAGGTTCTCAACAAAATTGAGTTTATGCATGGCATGGTTGAAGACATGATTGATTAGTTATAATAAATTGCTTTGGATGTTGGTAACAATTCTAGCATGCTTTGCGTAGTTTATTTTTTTGTTTATGCATCTTTGTTATTTTTGGTTTAATGTTTTTTTAAGTCTTATGGTTTTAGTGATTTGAAGAATTTGTATGCCATTTTTTATTGTTTACTATTTTTATGTATTTATTTTTGTTATATTGTTTGTAGTGTCCAAAGTCAGATGGGATCACAAACACACCATTGAGCTTGACAAGTTGCTCACACTATCATCTAACGTGGAGAATATTTCATGAAGGTTATATGATAGTGCCACTAAATACATGCTCTCATGTGCTAGGACTTCATGGGAATGCTAGTGTCCCAATGAATTTCTATGAAAAAGAGTTATAGCATTGGAGAAGAAAATCAAGTTGTAGGTGGAGGAGATCAAAGATCTTAGGGACCACAAGGAGTTTGTAGAAGCCCAGGTGGCTAATTGAAATTCCATGAGAACTAAGGAAATTGAATGGTTGTATTATTGGAATTCCATCCATAGTAAGGTTTCTCTAGCTAGAAGAAACACTAAACAAAAGGTACAGATGGACCTACTAGCACAAAATATTAGAGAGTGGCAAGATTATTGTGCTTAGATTCTTGAGTGGGTCTGAGCACAAAAGAACCACAAGAAGAAGTACAAGGCTAAATGGAAAAGTTACTTGAAATGGCTATAGGAGAAGTACATAGTGAGGCATAAGTTGGAGACGTTTGTAAAGGGAATCAATGCAGAGGATGCCTTCAAAATATTTGAAGGCTCTCTAGTGGTCTTCGATTCCTCTACTCCTCAATTCACCATCACTTCAGTGGAAGCAACTACTACTACCCTTTCATAGGAGTCACCTCATGGAATAATATTGAGGAGAGGAACATCTTGAAAGCTATTAACTTTGGGAAAGTGGATTGGGAAAACATGATATAAGATTTGATTCTCCATTATTTAGAGACCAGCTTTCAAAACTTCTCTATTGAAGATGTTGCACCCAAATCTTTCTAGGTTTGTTTGTTTAATTTTTATTTTAACACACTTTAGTTTAATTTGTATTTGTTTTGGTTTTTTTAGTTTTGTTATTTCATTGTTATACTTTGGCTACACAAGTTACTAATTAAAATATTTTGTTTTAATTTTTGTTTTGTTTTTGTTATGGTTGGTGTATGTACCAGGTGATAGTAATGACCCTAGTGGTGATAACATTGATGATTCTCCTCCTCCCCCCCCTAGTTGTGTCCTAGTTCTATCAATTTCATCATGTCTTTGGCTATTATTATCTATTGGTTATCATGAGATTGTTTATTATTTATTATTTTATTGCTACATAGTGTAGCCATAACTATTAGACTCTTATTTATTTTATATGTCATTGTTGATTGATCTTTTGTCACATTATGCAACTATGGTTATGGATTATGGACATCTTGGTTATAATTATTCTTTCAAGTTTTGTCTATATGTTGTAGCATTTTAATTTTATGTATGTTATCCATATTTTATGTTTTACTTAGGTAATAAGACTATGTTGGTAAAATATAAGGTTGTAAGGTAAAAATATTTACAACATGTAGGATGTAAAGTAATTAGGCAAACAAAGTGTAAACTAAGGTAGAACAAATGTAATAAAAACAAGGAATAGAGAGGTTACAAATGCATTCCTATTTTAATGCCTTGGTTGACCATGCATTACCATTTTTTGACCTTAGCATGCCATTGTAAAATTTTTATAAGGTTTATGTTTTCTATTTTTTTGGATTTTCAAGTTTTAAAATTTTTGTTGTATTTTTATGTTTTAAAAGGTAAGGTATAAAAAGGAAAATCGTAAATAAACACAAGTCATAAATTGTATGTGAGGTAAAGCTAAAACAAGGTAAGATATGGTAAAGCATAAGGATATGTGATCCATGTAAACAAAAGTTCAAAATAGGATAAAAAGGTAACAAGAAAAGGTTATGCAATTATTAATATAGGGAGAAGTGAGTAGGGAATATGCTCAATCATGAAATTATTTTCTTATCTTTGAAATATTAGGAAAGATATAGGGCCTCTATTGTACAATTTTGTACTCCTCATTTCCCTTGCTAACCATGTTGAAGGGGAGCTCTTCCCATGGTGCATCTATGGTCTTGTTGTTTTTAGTTTTGGCCTCATCTACTATATTGGGTTTCTTGAATTTGTCCTTGATAGTAGGAGTTTCTTCTTAAAAATTCACATTGGACCCTTACTCTATGTCAACATTTTTGACTATTAAGAGAACTACACTATCACCATGAATAATTATCTCATGTCCCTCATAAGGTAGGTGAATTTCTTAGTGGATTGGGGAGGAAACAACTCGTAATTGAGCTAGCCAATGCCTTCTCTAGATGAGATTAAATCCTAGTATCTCTTCCACCACCAAGAAGGTGGATGTTATGAGAAATTTTTTTCTTGCTACGAAGTCCAAGGAGATAAAATATTTTACTATGACTTGAGATCCATTAAAAGATTTAAGAGTAGAATTAGAAGTGTTTCCCATGTGTTTTGCTCAATCTAACCATTCAAAAATAGTATAAAATCTAACATTTGATGAGCAGTCATTGGTTGGCTACATTGACAAGGCCTCGTTGACACAACCAACCATGTTGATGAGGCCTTGCCCATGAGGCCCCATAGATGCATTTGGACCTATGTCAACAATGCCTCTTCAACACAATGTCTACCCATTACCTATAAATATGCACCTACTAGCCACATTTATGGGGAGACTAGATTTCAATAGTAGTAAAGCTATTGCATTTTTTCCATTTGAAAGTTAGAATTTTTCCCTAAGTGCCCACAATAGGAGTTATTGAGTGTATGGATCTTTATTTGAGCATTTTTGTACCTAAGCATGACAGTGTTTGCAGTAATAAAGACGAGCTTTCTAATAAACCTTGTAACACTTTGGATAGATTAGCTCTTTTATTTATGCATTCAATGTTTTCAATTATTTGTTAATTATTCTCAATTATTTCACAATTATTTTCTAGCAATTGAGTTAATGAGATTATTAAGCTAGATAGATTAAATACATAACCATGACTACTTCACGTGTAACAGATATTCACTTGGTAATCCTAGCAATGTTATTTCTTGGTACGTCCAATAGGGTAGCACTTGATCATCCAATAGTGGATACGTGGGTTTAGGATGTGTATGGAAAGTGGGAATGGATGCTTATGTTACAATTAGTTAATGATTAGTTAATTAGTCATTTAGATTAGTTAATTAAACTCCTTTTTATCTACATTTTGAGCACCCACAATATAAAATACAAAATGAAAAAAATCAGATGCCTCAGTTACACTTAACCATACCAATGAACATCACAAGTGTAATTGGGAGGATAATGATTGAATTTAAGGTTAGATTCACTTCCTAAAGGGCTAGTGCACTGGAAATGATAAAGTCTACAAAATTCAACTAGATTATGCATGAACAATTGTGATTTGTATGGTTGGGCATAGGGGGTACCTTGATACTCATCATTGGCACCATTACCAGGGACTTTGTTTGTGGAATGTGTGCTATTTAGGTCTAAGTGGATACCACTAATATCATTGTATGAACCTAAAAGTCAATAACATTCCCACTATACATAAATTATAAAATCACATTGACAATTTTATTTTGTTTTACAAGATGTCTTCTTCTTCTCATAAGCATGACGATACTAAACCATCGATCCCATAGGAATGCAAGGTGGTATAAACTCATCAAGATGAGTTTGTGTTGAATTTCACCTTCATCCTACATCAGGATGAACAAATGCAATGAAGTGATATGGAAGGTAATGCTGTTTTTCCCTTCGATAGATCTGTGTCTGGAATGGTAATTAAAATTCTTAAGAAGTTGGGCATAGTAGATCTTCACAAACAGTACGTTGTGGATGGATATGACACTTAGAAATATCATCCAACTAAAATAGAATCTAAGTGAGACAAACATCAAGAGAGACTCCATGAAACCACAAAGGAAAAATATTACACTAATCCCTTGTTCCTACTAGATAAAGAGGACAATGAGGATCCTCCCTTGGAAGGTTCTCAACATGAAGAATCTCCACCTTATGTTAATGATGGTGAGGGTGTGAACTTGATCCTACAATCAACTATTCATAAACTAGGTTCAAGGAAGAGTGATAGCCAAGGTAGGGACTTAGGTGAACATCACAATAACAAGGGATCTAATGATGAAGATTGTAAAAAGCATAAGAGTAGTGGTGGACACTGCAGTGGCAATGCTAGTCCACCTTCCTCTTCATCCTCTTCATCCTCTTCATCCAATTTTGAACATTTCTCTTCATCTGATGGTTCTTATGAAAGCTACCATAAAAAAAACCATGATGAAGGTGATAGATGAAATAATAATAATTGTGAAGGCCACCAAAACTAAAGGGGTGGTCAAAACCATCATCGGTTTCACCAACGCAACGATGATGATGAACCTTTACTAGCAACCTGAAGTATGCTTAACATTGCAAAGGTAGTAAGAATTCCAACTAGGCATATGAAGGATAGTTAGATCAAGCACCTAGATATGAACAATATCCCAAGATTTGAAGGGGGATATAATGTTGATCTACAGACACATCTATAAGCATTTCAAGATGCCTATGCCTTACAAAACATCAAGAATGAGTGGTAGAAACCAAGCTTTTCCCAAAGATAGTCATTAAGGAAGTTGAAAGTTGGTATTAGTCCTTAGAACTAGAATCTATCTGAAGATGGAGTACCATGTTAGAACTATTCAATGACAAATATCAAAGATACTCTGGAGTGTCTAACCTAAGAAGGTAAATCCAAGGCTAGAAATAACGAGCGCATCAATCCTTAGATGCCACCATGGGCTGATACTATTCACTCCTACACAAATGTCCTAGCCATGGTTACTCTCAAGGATAACAACTTCACCACATCATAGATGGGCTTGGGTCAAAAAAAAGAAGAACCCTTGGGGTGTATGCCCAAGGGAGGTTGTTTGAAATGAGAGCTCATCAGATCCAAAGGCTAATTGAGTAGGTAGAAAAAGAAGAAGTTGAGCTATGAAAAAGGGAGAGTGCTAAAGAGTATAATAGGGATCCATCCATTAGAAAAAAAGAGGTCTAATTTCATGATGAAGAGGACTTACCACTTGATGAAGTGGTGAATAGAAAGACCTTGCCTATCCAAAAATCTATTTCTAACATTTCAGCCAAGGTTGACAAATTATGGAAGTCTTTGAATGAAAATACTCAAACCACTTTGAAGATTGCTAAAGAATCCAAAAAGCAAAATAGTGATCGTAATCATAGGAGGCGAAAAGAAGCTAAACATGCCTACCAGAGTGGTAAGGGCAAAGTTGTTGTAGTAGAGAAAGTAGTGGAGTCTAATTTTGATGATGAAACCAAATCTAACATTTGTCAATATGAACATCCAAAGGGATGTTTCCCTATGATGTTACACTTACAAGAATCTTAAGAGTGCATACTAAACACTCACCTAGCATGTAGACAAGCTCCAAGACAATTGCCTTATCCTCAAGGTAATCCAAGATAGTTCCACCAGCAACAACAAGCTTACTACCCAAGTGGAATTCCTTCACAATCTTATGAATAGTACCAATAGTGGTACCAACCATAATAATGGGGAATGCCACTTCCAAGACACAAGTACCCATATAGGAAACCAAATCCAAATGGGCATTATGTTTAGCAACTCATCTCCCCTAGAAATTCAACAAGTCATGCATCATTTTAACATCACTATTATTCTCCAAAGTACCACCGAACACATTCACTATCTACTCAAGGGAAAAACCCATATCAGTATCATTATCATCCTCCACATCCCTGTACACCTACACCCCCACCTTCAACTTTTTTACCTCTTGCTCCATCCATGCAAGGTGAAATTCTTCCACAACCATAGCAATGAAATGCTACAAGGGTTGCACACTCACAACCAGTTTTCAACCAAGTGGTCTAGATAATCAATCAAGGAAATGACCTTTCTTCTAGCCCATCAATCCTCTCCAACCCTCATAACCTACTCTGGCTTATCACCCCACATATCTAGTACCCTCATCCTCTACAATATCTTTGAGGACCCTTCAAACCAAGTGCCACCTAGGATCCACACTGTAATGCTAACTCATGCTATTTCTAACTAAATCAAGGTTAGCAACCTTCCTACAAAAAGATCTGATCTAGGAAGTTCATTCATCTTTCTACAAATCGTTGGACAAGAGCCATGCAAGGCTCTTTTTGACTCTGGTTCCAAAGTTAACCTCATCTCCCATGATATGTAAAAATCCTAGAACCTACTACCTCTTAAAAAAAGAAACATCTATTTAGAATTAGTAGATTAGTCAATTATGGCTTCTTTGGGATTAGTAGAGGATATTGTAACCATAGTTTGTGGGTGGTCCTATCCTATTGATTTTCTATTAATCAAGGTGGACAACTGCAAAAGTGGCTTTTCCATCATCATGGAAAGGGCTTGGTTAAGCACAATCGATGCAAAAATGGGTATAAGGGACCTATCTCTCAAGATATCTAAGGAGAATAAGTTAGGAAAAATTGAGAAGAAGTGTATTCCATGCATCACGTACAACAACAATAGGTGCAATTGTGTGCAAAATATTTGGTCAATCAAAAACACATGCATTAAGGCTTGTAGTCAATGTGTGTAAGAAATTAATATTCAATGGTATCTATATATAGCATCCACAAAGTAGCACAATATGCATGGAACCAACTGAGAGTTTAACTTGTGCATAAGTATAAGGCATGAACAAAATTGAACAAGCCCATTCCCAACTCTCTAATGAAGATAATGATAACAATTGGGAAGAGTTGGAGATCCCTGATCATTTCAAGCAAGAGCCCTTAGAACAAAAAAATTTACTAGTTGGAATGGAGCATGCATTTTTAAAGAATGGTAAACTATTCATCATTAATGCCAAACTTGCTTCTAAACAAAAAGAAAATTTGTTGAAAGAGGTGAATAAATGGTTAACAGATTTCTCTTTGTCATATCTAGAACTAACAAGAATCAATCCAAGGATATGCCAGCACTACATATACACAGATTTAGCCATGAAGCCTAGAAGGTAACTGCAAATGTGGCTAAACCCCAAATTGAAGTAAATCATTAAGGAGGAAATAGAGAAACTCCTCAAGGCATGGTTTATCTATATAATCATTGATAGTGAGTGGGTTAGCTCACACATAATTTTACCAAAGAAGAATGGTAAATGGTGGGTTTGCATTAACTTTAGGTTGCTAAATATGGAAACATTTAAGGATTACTTTCCTTTATCATTTGTGGATCAAGTATCAAACACCATATCTAGGCATTATTATTATAGTTTCTTATATGATTATAGTGGCTAAAACCAAATCCAAATTTTGCTAGAAGACCAAGCCAAGATAACATTCACAAGTGCCTAGGGGACTTTTGCATACTGTAAGATGTTGTTTAGCCTATGCAATGCCCCTACAACATTTCAATGCTTTGTCCTTAGTATCTTTCAACAACAGATTTGTAGTGGTGTTAAAGTTTTCATGGAAAACTTCTCTACCTATGAAGAAACATTTAAGCAAGCCTTGGACTAACTTGAGCAAGTACTAAAGAGATGTGTTGA